>PVIJ01004913.1:0-110778 GCA_004024925.1 Scalopus aquaticus | reverse complement strand
TTTTTTTTTTTATTTCCATTTCATTTAGTTCTGCTTTGATTTTTATTATTTCCATCTTAAACTGTCTTTTGGGGTTTTTTGTTGTTCATTTTCTAGTTCTTTGAGATGTGAGATTAAATTGTTTCTTTAGGTTGTTTCTTGTTTCTTGATGTGAGCTTGTAATGCTATATATTTTCCTCTTATTACTGCTTTTGCTGTGTCCCAGACGTTCTGGAAAATTGTGTCCTCGTTGTCATTCAGTTCTAGTTATTTTTAAATTTCTTCTTTGATCTCTTCGTTGATCCATTGGTTTTCCAGTAATGTAGGTTTCAGTCTCCATGAGGTAAGGAGGTTTCTTTTTTCCTTTTTATGATTTATTTCCAGTTTGATTCCTTTATGATCGGAGAAGAAGGCTGGTACGATTTTGATCTTATACACGCCAGTTCTTTTGTGCAAAAATAAATAAAATAAATCCATTTTTAAAAAAGATTTTCAAAGTACTCTTAGTAAATGTATTACCATCTACCAAGTGACCTAATTTGAGTCCAGATTTTACTATTACCAACTTTTTTACCTTGGGCAAGTTAGTCTCATGAGCAATAAGAACAAAATTAGTGTCTACTAAATAGTGCTCAGTGCTTAAGATGAATAAATGCTCAATACATGTAAACTGATTTATAATTGCTGTTGGTTTAACAACAGCAATTATTAGGTACTAGAAGGTTTATGGAAAAAAGGACATGTGACTTTTAATCTTTAGTTTGCAAATACTTTCTTTTTTTTAAATATATCTTTTTTTAAAGATTTATTTTTTATTTATACATACAACCTGGGGTACAAGCCAGAGCTGTGGGGCGGCGAGAGGGTTCACCAGAGACAGAGCAGGGAGCAGAACAGGCAGATCAGAAATACACTGCTGAGGGGAGCAGCGGGCGAGGCAGGAGAGGTCTGCCGTACCATGTGGGATTCTCCCCGGCCGGGCGTCGAACTCGCGTTGCCGCTGCCGACAGCTCCACAGCGCAGCGCTTAACCGCTGCGCCACCGGGGAGGCCCCTGCAAATACTTTCTTTCATTAAAGCAATCTTATACCTGTAAAATTTGAATTTTGCCTATTTACACTTATTATCATTTGAAACTTTCAAGTTTCATGATCAAATTAACATAAGTAAAATCCATTATTTCTATCAAGGCTTACTTAAAACATCCTGTGTTTTATTTCCAATAAAAACCCATTCTTAATATTTGCATAACATTTTTCAACTGTTTATATTTTGATGTAGGTATCTTTCGGGCTTTCAAATCAATCTGCCAGAATAAGATTTATCAATATCCTCTCCAAGATATTCTTTCTTCTGCTGGACCCTTTTATCTCCTCCTCTCTTGTGCATAGAAGTCAAGCCCATGACAAAGATTGGTCCATTTCCCATTTAGAAAATCTGTCTTATTACCAAATTCAGCATTTTAAATTAGTCCATCTCTTTTTCACTGGTGGAATGTTCAGAATTTCATCATTAAGATTATATTCTTTGTTGATTCATTTAAATTTTTCATAAAGATGCTTATTATCCAGAAATTGGTAGCACCATATGAATAGCTATAATAGTGTTGACTGAATCAATAAAATATCTTCCAAGTATAATTTCTGTGTGTCTTTTTTAAAAAAAAATATTGTTTATAGATAATCTACATTTCCATTTCCAAAATGGTAGCATTTTTTTACTGGTTTTCATGGAAACATTCACACTAGAATTAGTATTTCATGTGAACCCAGTTGTGTTAAAATGGAACTAGCAAGTTCCATTTCCCATCATTGTTCATCTTTTAAATCTTCAAACAATTATTTTAAAGAGGAATTGAGTTGTCATTTGTAAAATGTCATGAAATGTTATTCTAAAATTTGATGAAGTTCTTAAAAATTCCACTTACATTCAAATTTATAAAGCTTTTAGTAATAGACACAAATATAAAGCCCATTTCTTTAGCTAAACTGGAAGTCACTTCTGTTTTAAGTAAAAATAAAAGGCCTATATTAAGTGTATAGTATGTCTTGAATTCCCAGTTAGCTTTATATTGTATTTATCAAGGAAAACACTAAGCATCACCTAAAATCTTTGTATTGGGCCTCTCTGGTGGCCTAGAGATTAAGTCTCAATGCATCACTGCTACGGACTGAGTTTGATCCCTGGCCAGGGAGCTGACTCACATATGGTGCAGCAGACCTCTTCTGTTTAACACAGATTGTTAAAATGTTTGAAAGTGAAAGATGGACAAAGATACACCATACAAGTGACATGCAAAATAGAGTGTGTGTAACTGTACTTAAAACAAACTTGAAGTAAAAAATTGTTACAGGAGACAAAGAACATTTTATTATGATAAAAGAGTGAATTTACCAAGTAGCTATAATAATTATAGGTTCTTATATAACCTAACATCAGAACCCCTAAATATGTAAATCAACACTAACTAAATTAAAAGTAGAAGTCACTTTATGATAGTAGGAGAATTTAATATTCCACTTGCAACCATATACAGAACAGTCAGAAAGAAAGTCAACAAGGCAATAAAGTGCTTGATCAATGTTATACATTAATTAGAGCCTCACTGGTGGCCTAGGGGTTAAGTCTCAGCGCTATCACCCCTAATGCCTGAGTTTGATCCCAGACTAGGGAGCTGAGCCACATGGTGCAGCAGACCTCTCCTGCCTCGCCCATTGCTCCCCTCAGCAGTGTGTTTCAGTCAATCTGCCTGTTCCGTCCCCCATTCTGTCTCTGGTAAATCCTCTCACCTCCTGCACCCTGGCCTATACCCCAGTCCTATGTAAAAACAAATAAAATCTTAAAAAAAAAATACAAACACAGAACTCTCCACCTAACAATAACAGAGCATACATTTTCCTCAAGAGCAAGTGGGAAATATTCCAGCATATATGTTATATCACAAAACAGATCTTGATAAATGTTAAAAGGTTAAAATCAAACTATATTCTCCAATTGTAATGGAACAACTTTAGGAATTAATAGATAAAATAGGAAAATCAAAAAAATGTGTAGAATTTTAACTGCATATATTTAACGTGACAAATTTGCACACTGAATTCAAAGAAGAATTCACAGGGAAATCAGAAAATACCTTGAGAATAGCGAACAAATGCCAAAATTTATAAAAAAAGTTGTGTTAAAACTGAAATTTATGGTTATATAGGCTTATATTTAAAAAAGTAAAATCTCAGCAATATACTAAAAAAGTAAAACTAAGCCCTAAGTTATTCAAAGGAAATAATAAATTCCAGCAGAGAAGAAAAAGAAATGGGATAATAAAATCAAGACGTGATCCTTCAAAATGATAAAAACAAAAACAGTCATATTAACTATCAAATGAAAAAAATACAAATAATTTAAATCAAATATTA
Organism: Scalopus aquaticus; assembly: GCA_004024925.1. Lineage (NCBI taxonomy): Eukaryota > Metazoa > Chordata > Mammalia > Eulipotyphla > Talpidae > Scalopus > Scalopus aquaticus. Next base: position 107,387 of record PVIJ01004913.1, on the reverse strand, counting down.
CAGAAAGGGAAGATTACAAGTGAATTCTATGAAAAGCTGTATGCCAAACAATTAAAAATATTGCTATTGTAGTAAAATTCAAACCACAGTCACACTGGGATCTGACTTCACATTCACTAGGATGGCTGTTCTAAAGAAAATAACTATTGTTACAGATATAGAGGAAATAGAATCACTGAGTGTTGATGGTAGGATGTCAAACGGTACAAGCACTATGGACAACACTATGGTGGTTCCTTAAAAAATTGAGAATAGAAATATCCTATCCAGCAATCCTACTTCTGAATATACCCTCAAAAACAGAGACTCATATACTATATCCCTATGTTCACTGCAGCATTATTCACAAAAGCCAAAAGGTAAAGGTAAGCCAAAAGTCCATGCAAGGATGAATAGGAAAAATGTGTTATATACATACATTGGAATATTACTCATTCTAAAAAAGAAAGAGAATTCTGATACATGCTACAACATGGATGATTCCTGATGACATTATTCTACATGAATTACACCAGTCACCATAAGACATATGATCCCACATGTCAGGTTCTTAGTCAATTTCACGGACTGATAGTAGATGCCTTGGAGATGGCCAGCGGTAAATGGGTAGGCATTGTTTACGGCGATGGGGTTCTAAGTTGGGAAGATGAAAAAGTCCTGAAAAAGGATGTTAGCGATGGGCAATGTGCCACCAAACTGCACTTAAAAATGGCTATAATATAAATTTTGCATCCATATAAATCTGACCACAACAAGCAAAGAAAAATGTATATTCTATTCAATTTTATTATGTCATTTGCCTTTATTTTTATTAACCATATGTTCTTGCAAAATTAATATTCCATTAAAAGTAAAAGCACATGTTAGAAATGGAGACACCTCCAGGAAAATCTTAATATTGGTGATTACTTGTTCACAAGCTCCGAGGCATTTTCATTATCATAATAAATTATATAATCATTATATAATTATCTATAATTATAATATAACTATAATTATAACTAAATGAACATCTCCTAAGCAACTACAATGTGCCAGGGGCCATACATAACGAAAAGATATTTTATTTTATTGGCTTTGTCCCTTTCTAATTTTGGCAAGACTTTTGTCTTATCATTTGATGCCAGAAAGAACTTCCAGTTGGAGTATAAGCTTTTTTAAAGTTTTCTTTTTCTATGTGTACTTTAAACCTTCAAGGTTTTTGAAAGTATCCTAAACAGTTATTAAAAAAAAAATGAGAGGAACCATCATACTAATTCTTATCTCATTTGTAAAAAAAAAATTCCCTGAGGTATTTATATTTATAGGATTTAAAATAGATGTCCTATTAAACTGTTTTGAGACTACATAAAGAGAGAGGCAGCACAAAAGCTTGAAGGCGAATAGAGAGGTTCAAAAATGTGTATAATGTATTTTGATGAGGAGAATCAAAGAATTGCAGATTTAATCACATGCAGAGCTTTAAAGTCTAATTATAGGAGTCCATCATCTGAGCCAAAGGCCAGAAAACTAATTCTTACTCATAAATGTAACTGAATTGAATCTCATTTTGCGGAAGTGTCATCTGAGCTTCATGGAGACGTGGTTGTTTCAGCCCTATTTACTTTGTTGGCAAAATTCTGCTGGAATATAAAACAAATTTCAGAACTCATCAATTAGAAATCCTTTAATGCATTTTCAGAAAAGAGGAACTTCTGACCGGAAGCAATTCCAGTCACTAAAATTATATAGATATATATATATTTTTTCTTCCCAATACCCAGGCTAGGCTATTAAGCATAACATCTCATTGGTAAGTGGCATCCTCAGAAATATTTATCAAGAATAGAGAGGAGTTTCTCTGAATTTTTTAAAAATTCTTTCTTGCAATGAATAGAAAACCAAAAGAAAAAAAGATATACATACATAAAATAACAATGAAGGAATTCAAAGTTTAATCTGGAACAAAATAAAACAAGGTCTGTGGATGTGTTTCATTTAATCATAGAAAATAAATTATCCATAGAAACATTTGTATCTATGTCAATGATGTTTGCACTGCTGATAATCTGAGTTATTCACAAAACAGGAAAGCAGACAATAAACTAAACAAGTTATTCTCACTGATTTTCAGAAAAAATGGTCTAGTTTCACGGTGTGAGGACACATTGCAAAAACTGATATTTAACCCTTGTCCTTATAGAGGTTTCAATAAATTGTTTCCATTTCCTTAAAAAAAAATCTGACATTTGTCCACTAAGTAAATCCAGAGACAGACCAGGTACTGAATAAATACTTGTTCAATGAGTTAGTATCTGGAATGTGGTTATAGCTTTTCACTTAAGCAAAACAGGTGATTTTCTTTTCATTGGGAACAGCACTCAAATTAGTTTCTAATTAAATGGAAATCAACTTTTCATCTGGATCTATATTGTTCTCATGCTATAGTAATTAGAAATCCAATGATATGTCTTTGTGAAAGAAATGTCAGCAGTATCCTTGTCTAATGTCTGAATTGCAGAATATTTGCAGTTTTCAGAAAAACAGTGAAGGTAGAATATTCCCTCCTAGAACCAGAAAATGCTCAGTTTCCTGAGAAGGATGAACTTTTGAGAATTCTTTTCAGAAATTATCCCAGTTCTATGTATTTTGTCTGTGATTTATAGACTCTCAGTGCTGAAAGGAAAGCAGAGAAGATTTTGGCAGAAAATAATGTTCCTGAAAACATTAATATTCATTAATTTCTGAAAAAAAGACAATAAGGAGGAAAAGAAAAAGTATACATTATCATGATTTTCCCAGTGTTTAAGTGATGTTAAGTTTTTTCAGACACCTTTTCCCATGTCTATTTGATATCTTTTTCTATTTACCTTGGCATGAATCAAATTTCTGCACTTTTTTTTGAATGTGCTACAAGCTTGGAAAGAAAATTGTCCTGCCACCAAGTACAATCAAAGATAGTAGTCAGGAAACGTTGAACTGAGATTATGTGACATGGTCTGGTTCAGTTACCATTTGAAGAATGTAAAACATAAGAGTACAGTACAGCAAGAAAATACCTCCAATTCAGTGTGGCCCAGAATTAGGTACTTGTGTTATCTCAGGTGTACATAAGGGATACTGACATCGCATTGTGATATTCTCTACAGACTCATTTTGTGTCTTTGTGCCTCCTTGGTTCTTTCCAATAGGACAGTAGAAAACTAATGAAAGAACAGCTTGTTTTGATTTTCACAAAAATATGTTTCTTTCATAACCCCTATGTTTTTATTCTTTGAAAACAAAGCTATAATCATTAACTAGATATCTATTAGGCTCTTTGTTTAGGTCAATGCAAGCAGTAATACACAGTAGGTGGTATATTCAAATATTTCCCTTTATCTCTTTCAAATTGTTTAACACAGATTTTATTTGATATACGCTTGCTGCTTGGTTTATAGTAGCTTCATCTGTATAAAAGAATATTGGTTTCACTTCTGTTTCTTTCTTTAAAATGTATTAGATCTTCTATCCCATAACAAGTCTGAAATAAAGAACCCATTCAGAAAGAAGAATAAGAGGCAGCAAATACCCTTTGAGAAAAATACATTATTAAAAATGGCAAAATAACTTATTTTCATACCGATGCAGTTTAGTATATATATAAATATATATATCCCTGCCCAAGGCTGAGAAACTTCAGCATGGTAATATTTTCTTTTTTATTATGAAAGTTAAATTAACTTCAGTTCTAGGGTTTTTGGAAGACCTACAATGTCCCAAAGGTTTCTCTTAAAGAATGTTTCAGGTCTCAACTTTGATTTAGTGGTGTCTTGTAGAAAAGCAGCTCTGACCACTCATCAGGCTAGTAATTTTAATCAAGCAGGAACTCATGAAGATAAAGTCCAAGAGGACCTAGGGTTCATGCAAAGCCTTGAGCATGTATTAGTGAAGAATATTATCTTGAGAAATACCACTTGACTTTAAAAAAAAAAAGATAAGGTTTGGAGCCATTGACATAAACAGATTTATAATATTCATTTAAAAAAAGTAAAAAAAAGAAATAATGTCTAATATCCATAGAAAGAAATTAAATGTATTTTATCTCAACATAAAGGAAGAAAAATCATCATTTGGATGATAAGGAACAAAATTTATAGATACATATCATCAAGATGGAGAGGGCTTCAGGGCTTCAGGAGGTGTTTTCTGACTTTGGCCTTGATTTAAACACCAACCAAGTTTTAAAAGAATTAAATGAAATGTAATTAGATCAGGGCCTAGAAACATTAGTAAATAGATTTCTATCACTTCTCAAGGTATTAATGAAGAAATGACAGAATATGGGCTAACCCAGAGGTCAACTAGAGCCTCTAGGCCAAATCAAATCCTGGTTTGGTTTGGTTTTCGGTGGGGTGGAGGGGGAGTTCAGTGAATAAAACTTCTTTGAAGATACACAATCAAACTCATTGATTTGTATGTCTTCTCAGTTACAACAACTACAAGAATGGCTGACTATAGCATATGGCCAGCAAATCCTGAGACATTCACTACTTTATAGAAATTTTACTGACTATGTCACCATTATTTTAGTAAAAAAAATGAAATAAAACAATTTTTAAAAACGTATACTGTGCTCTCGTCTAGATTTATTTATTTATTTTTATTTTTTTATTTATACATACAAGCTGGGGTACAGGCCAGAGGCGTGGGGCAGCGAGAGGGTTCACCAGAGACAGAGTGGGGAGCAGAACAGGCAGATCAGAAACACACTGCTGAGGGAGCAGCGGGCGAGGCAGGAGAGGTCTGCCGCGCCATGTGGGATTCTCCCTGGCCAGGGGTCAAACTCGCATCGCCACTGCCGACAGCTCCACAGCACAACGCCTAACCGCTGCGCCACTGGGGAGGCCCCTGATCTCGTCTAGAAACTGAGGAAAGATTTTTAGAGACAAAGAATCCTCAGAAATTTCTGATGTGCTCAAAGGAAATGTAGAAAACTAAGATTTACTGAATAATTTTATGCTAAATGTTGGGATGTAATATTTTCACAAGTACTCACAGTACCTCTAAGGTAGGTATAATTATTTAAAAATTAGGAAACTGAGGATGAGAATCTATAAAATATCATAGTCCCAGCTCTCCTTAGACTGTGGTGGTAATTGCATTTTTCACAAATACATAACATTTAAGGAGGTGTCATTTGTCCACAGATATAATGTATATATTTATTGCAATTAACTGATAGCAGTAAGTGTATGTTATGACAAAATCAATATTACAACAATTGGAAGTAAAGCATGTTGAAATAGAATGCCTTTATTTTGAACTAACACAAAGATGACATCTGGCCTACAGCTAATGATTCATAGTATGATATTATACCAAATGGAAATAATGAATTAGCATATTAGTTTAGAATGAGAAACCAGGTAAATAAAACATTAACAAATATCTGAATTAGCAGCAAATAAAATGTGTGTGTTATTGAGTTCCTTCCTACACACACACAGTGAAGTGGTATCAGAGTATTAAGACACAGGGGCCTCCCTGGTGGCACAGCGCTTGGAGCTGTCAGCAGCAGAGATGCGAGTTCAACACCCAGCCAGGGAGATTCCCACATGGAGCAGCAGACCTCTCCTGCCTCGCCCGCTGCTCCCCTCAGCAGTGTATTTCATTTAATCTGCCTGTTCTCCTCCCCACTCTGTCTCTGGTGAACTCTCTCGCCACTCCACACCACTGGTCTGTACCCCAGCTTGTATGCATAAATAAATAAATCTTTAAAAATAATAAAAAGAATATTGACATAAATTAACACAGGGAAAACTAAAAGACATCCCCTTTTGCCACATAAAGCTGTTCCTTATTCTTTATGGAGACTACATTTGAGCACACCCTGACTCTTGCGGTGCTATTAAAATGCAAATTTCACCGTAACATTAATAACTGAGAATTTCAGTGAAGTGTATGCATTTTCACATAGAGCTGGTCTCCTTTTAACTTTAAGGAATACACCTTCCTTACTTTTCAATAATTCAAATTTTATCATTTAATTTTAAATACATCGGACAAATATCTTCCAGACTAAAAACCTTTAGAGCTAGTATAGAGATTTTTCAAAATACAGCCAACCCTGCATACTTTCAGCTGCTCAGGTCATTGTTTTAACTAGTGGAAAATACTCCAAGCAATTTATATTTGTCTAACTTTATACACACATGCATACACACAACATATACATGTGTACCACGAAAATGGTTTCTAACTGAATACTTAATGATTCTGGAATTTTTTCTTCCTTCAGAAAATGTAAGTATACTACTACAACACTGTAAATACATTTACTACATGTAAGAACAGAGGTGATATATTCTAAAACTGGTACAATCCAGCACCGTTGCACACAACTTTTTAAGGACGTTTTACTTAAACTGGAGGAGTTCACTGAGGGGTGCTATCTCAATCAAATTTTAGTAGAAAGGTAGAATTTAGACAGATAAAGCGGGAAGAAAACAAGTGAATCTTAAGCAGGAAGCTGCTGGGAAGCTAAGTACATAGAATTTCCCAGCAGGCATTGGGAAAGCTGAGCCTCAGAGAAGTCAGGACAAGTAAACACATGTGGGGAAGTCTCTTTGAAGAAATGACAACTGTGTGTAGACATGATCACTAAGGGCGATTGTGCTGAAAAAGACAGACTTATACAGAATATTTGGGGAACACACAGGTTGGGAGAGAAAAGAGTTGAGAAGAGGCTTCTCTCACATACTGTGAGAGAAGATTACAGAATTTCAAGGAAGTGTTGATGGTGTCAAATGTTCCAGAGAAGAAAAGGAGGAGGAATATGAAAGGGAGTTGACTTTATCAACTCCAAAATTTTAAAACAACACTGGAGACAGCAATTGCAAAGGAAAACCAGATTGTCAAGGGATGAAGTTCCACTCTCGGAGAACTGAGGGTGGTAACAACACACAACACACCTCACACCTTCCTTTCATTGTAACAAAGAGAAACTGCTGTCTGGGAAAGGTAAGAGTTCTTAAAGTTATCTCTGGGTTTCTGTGTGAGTTTTTCTTGGAAGCGGAGGGTAGGTGAGATTTGAGTATGTTAATAGCCGTAAAGGTTTCAGTTAAATGAAATTTTACATAAAAAGACTGATGATTACTAGCAGATATTAGAAAATATTGAAGAATATACTTGTTTCATTTAAATGTAGTAGAGGTAGGGAAACAAGGTGATAAGGAAATAAATAAGAGCTTAATGGCCCAAATTTAAAAGAAACTCATATGCTTTGAAATATACTGGAGTAAATATGGCTGTGCTATACAAACAGCAATCATAGAAATCTGGAAATCATGTAATTGGTTTCCATTGTTAGCTACTGGACCTAGAATTATGGGAATACTGGTTACCTACCTTTTACTTTTCTGTTTAACAAAGGAAGAGTTATGATACACATAAATATTTAAATTAAATTAATGACAGCATTAGACATAGATGCTATTATAAAATACCTTCCCATAACACAAACTTTCCTTACAATAAACATCTTTAAAAACCTCCACCTAAGCCAATACCAGTTTTAAAAGAGTGAACTAGAGAAGAAGAAATGAGATTGGTATACAGATTGATTTAGCAATGACAAAAATAATTGGATACTGATAGGTCCAGCCACTTCTGAAGATTTTCACTGGAGCAGGATGCAGCCTCCACTCACTAGTAGCATAATTCACACTTCAGTCTCATTTTTTTCCTACAAATTCCCATCCTATTCAGGGATTTGAGTGTTCTGCTTTCTCCTAAACCACAAAGCCTTATCCCTTAGGAGAAGCCAGCATTATCAAATTTCTTGGATCATCTTGCTTTTGAAAGCAAGGTCATGTTAATTTTAATTCCAGGTCAAGAAAAAGCCAGACCTACAAAACATAAAGGCTTATGCTATTGTGAGCAGAATCACAGCACTTTTATTTCTGTATGAGATCACAACAGCAAATTAATTCTCATTAGTATTTTATTATTTTGCCTTCGTAATTCTTCCAACAATATTCTTCCAACAATATTCACTCAGTGCATAAAGACTCTGTGAAAATGTACCTCCTGGGGCAGCTCATTCCTATTTAGGAAAGCACAGGTAGGCAAAGAGATACCGAGAGTGACTAAGGTGGGAACAGAAAACTTCCTCAGGAGGCTTCCCTCTGTGGAGAGAGAGTTTTGAGCATTCCTCACATGCTAGTTCTTCTAAGCCCATAGGTCACTAATTTATTTGGCCAGTGTTCTGATTAGCCATACCTAGGCTAACATAGTGCATATACCTCAGAGCCTCTCCAAGCTTCCTTTCTAGCTCTCAACAGATCTTATACCTATTAATGGGAGTCCCTTATTTCTCACAGAGTTTAAATCAACAGTACCTCAGCTTGCATCTTCCCCCGTAGCCTCTGTCATTGGAATCCCCTTGAATACACCAGAGAGAAAAATATGGAGACAGGTCCACATGTTATTAATCATTCAAAAAGAAATCTAATTCTTTCCTCCTTGGCATCACCTTTCACATGGTCAATAAAAAGTTTGCAATATATGTCAACAGCAGTACACGCATATTCTCTTCTGTTTAGGAACTGGATTTCCAAATGGCCACCTCACATTTGCCATAGTTGGGTCTAAGCTACATCTCAGTTCCATCCATCAAGGATTCTGCAACATGGATTTGACTATTGCACTTGACATTTATCATCGAAACTGTTGCAGTCACATGAGAGTGCAGCCACAAAACGGGGGTACTCAGAGGAGGAAAAGGAAGTCTCTGAGCCCCTCCTATCTTTCAAGCATGAAGCAGTAGAAGAAAATCAACTAAATCTTGTGGCTAGCTCGAATTTATAATAAAGCGAAACTGCATTTTCTATATTCTACTTTTATGACTCACTGGGGCCTGTGCATTAGCAGAGTATATGGTACATTTATGCCCGTTACATAGAACATGGAGCATAATGTTATAATTTAAAACGATTGCCCACATTTATAGTTGTATGTCTTACTTTATGACATATTTGCAGTCATGTCTATGATTTATTTGATGCTTGGTCTACCATAGAACATCAAATTATAACATTGTTCCTATGAGGAAATATAAAATTTTTATCACAATCTGCTCTATAGTAAGTTTTCTGAGAATGCATTGTGATGACAAATAGGAACTTGCCTCAGCAGTTTTAGGAACTTGACTTGGTATAGATTTATAGGAAAGGGGCTGAAATGCCCCTTGTGAATATTTAACGACTTATGTAAACCTAATGTTTTGTTAGCTTTGAACTTTAAACCCTGATTCAGGACATATATTCCCCTCTGTGCTCATTTCCTAAAGATGCTGTCGCCTTATTCATTCGCCACTTAAATATACCCTGCTCTGTAGGTAACTGGAGTTCTCTAGCCTTTCTTTACAATGCCTATCAATGCAGTATTATTTACATAAGAAGACTATAGTGTTGTTAGATTGAATTTAAAAATATGTATTACACTGTTTTGGGGAAAGGCAATTCACCCATACATACAAACACAGTAACAACTGTGGTTTATTAATAAAAACATGGTGATAGGTGTGACTTATTTAGGAATACAGAAGCCTCAATTTGTTTTGAGCTTAAGACAGCTGCACACACTTTAGAAAGTAAAATTACGGAGCAAAAGAACCTTTCTTAAGAACAGAAATTTAAACCTATGCCTTGAAATACAGTTACAACAGAATATAATTTTAAAGACTTCAAAGATTACTTCTATGATAGATGTCATTTATATTTTTATATTGAAAGGTAAATTATTTAGAAGACTTCAGGTACAAAAACATCTATGAAGTATGGGTCTGCAAATATTTGTATCTGAGGCATGTGTCTCAAAAAAAATCTGAAGGTAAAATTCCAATTATAAGAAGTTTATGAACAAATGCCTACAGATTATGTTCAATACCCAGCAGAAGATGGAGTTGTGGCCATAAAACTCTCTCTGCTCTCAGCAGATCACAAGAGATGAAGTTACCATAGCCAGAATCTGACCTAATGCTGCTTTAAGACTGTTATTCTTTTTTTCAAGATAATACTCCCCTCAGATGGTTTAGCAACCAGTGCTTAACCTTTAGCATTAGAACATTATAAAAATGAGCATTTAAACCTTCTTACACATGAGAGATCTAAATTTCCTTCTCTTTTATATCAAGTATTTAAATCATGTAGAGATGGACACGTAACATTTCCTGTTGCTATGAAATACAAAAAAATATCTATTAATCCCAAAATAGTAATAATGCAGAATAACATCCAATGCTCAAAAATTTTTTCTCTGAGAGAGCATCATAGAGGACCCCCATGAAAATCGATGCTTTAACACATTTTCTTCTCTCTGGCAGAATTGTTACAAATGGTTTCAAATATAAAGACATTTCCATTAGTCAGGGAAGTTTAATTGATGAAGTTATATTAAAATTCTAAATTGGAAATATAAGACATTAGTCACATTATGTAATCTAGTCAAAAATATTTATTGGATGATTGCCACATAACAGCTATTGTTCTGAACAGTGGAGATATAATAAGCAAGAGAGAAATGGTCTCTCCCTCCTTCAGTGTATAATTTATGGGGGTTATGAAGAAAGGGAAGCCAAAAGATAGAATACATTAAGATTAGTGCTATTATCAGGGCAAGAGAAAAGTAATATTGGGAAAATAGTGAGAGGGAGAAAAAGATAGAATAAGATGTAAACCTCACAAACCTAAAAATTACTGCAAAAAAAAATAATATGTTAATATAAATACGGAATGGAAGGGATTACTGACAATGGATCTTAGATGAGAAGGGAACAAGAGCTTTACAAGTCTTAAATTAAGGCCTTTGGACTTTTTCATGTGGGAAAAAATTGCAGAGATTGTTTGGTAAGATACATCTGAAGAGGTGGAAACCTATATCCCTAAATTATACACCATGTTGTAAACCGACCTTATCTCAATAAAAAAAGTAATTCAAAAAGAAAAGACAGTCTGAATGTATCAAAATTAGCTAAATTCTTTTGGTGATGTTGGTTTTGTTTTTTGTTGTTTTTTATATGATTTGATGTCTCTATGCTGATTCTAAAATCATGGCAAGAATCTGTTGGGATATTTACTGGATTAGAATTCTTACACATATACCTCAATATACAATTGACCTTACCTAAATCAAACTGTGATTCATTAACCTGTAAAAAAAAAGAGTCAATTTTTTTTCTAATTGTAAGAGATTTTAAGAAATCAAATTTTCAATAAACTGTTCTTCCAAGGTACTAGTAACTTGATCAGAGCACAATATAATAAAACAAAGGTTTCACTATTCTATTAAATTACGAATACTGGTGAAAGAATGTTAGGCAAAAATGTCTAGGGTATGCTATAGAAGTCTTCCCCCTTCTCAGAAAAGAGCCACACAATTGTAATTCCTGCTGATGTATAAAATATGATGTTTTTATTCAGTATTCAAACCTATCTAATGCAGGTACCTCACTAAATCACATTCTAAGCTTCTCCTGTCACTTTTGTTAAATAGTGAAACCAAATAGTGATGTAAGAACTACAGTTTGTATAAAGGATAAGGATATATGATTAAACTATAGCCCCCAGCACTGATGTGGTCTCCATACATCTAATCCATTTTATTTTCAAATTACTCATTTTTCTCTTTTCAAGGCATGACCATTTTAAGTCCATGTAATGGCATGCTTCCAAATAGACAATAATGTATATTGTTTTGTTTTGCTGTGAAAGGTAACCTTCCCAGGATATCAAGCCATTTATTTGTATTTTTAATTTTCTTGTAAAGACATTTCAGGTTTATAACAAGTCAACAGGAGAAACAAAGAGTTTTCCATATATCCCCTGCCCGCACACATGCATAGCCTCCCTTATCATCACCATCACACACCACAGTGGCACATGTATGACCAAATGAATCTACATGGACATATCACAGTCACCAAAGTCTACATTGCAATTGATCTTAACCTGATAAAGGTTTGGTCTATTAACCTATAGAGAGGGTTGTACAACACTCAGTGCTGTGAATTGTATGGATTTTGACAAATGTATAATGGCATTTATCTGTCATTATATCATAGAGAATATTTTCATTGCCTAAGAACCGTTGATCTTTCTCTCCACAGCTCACCTTTCCAGAATGTCATACAGTTGGAAGCATATAGGATGAAGCCTTTTCACATTGACTTCTTCCATATAGTAATATGCATTTAAGATTTCTCTGTGTCCTTTTACAACTTGATAGTTGAGTGCTTCTTAAGCTTGAATAATGGATCTACCACAGCTTATCAATTCATCTACTAAAGAACATTTTGGTCATTTCCAAGTTTTTATAATTATAAATAATGCTGCTAAAAACCCCTATGTTCACCTTCCTTACTGAGAGTGAATCCCCCATTTCTAACTCCGTTCTTCCCTCAGGACTCTTATAGATAGTCTATTCTTCAGTATAATTTTTTTATAGATTATTTTAATAGTTTCCTAGATTTTTATGTAAACATTTGTTGCTTAAATGACTGTCATTTACTTCTCCTGATTGTACCCTTATTGATATGCTTTTTTTTTTGACTAGGATATTAAAAAAATTCTAGCAAGCAAAGAAATGGAAGAGTGTTATATGCTTGTGTTTTCTTTTTCTACAGCCATAACTAGACTATTCCGAGTAGGCTACTAGATGAATGAATATAAAAGAATTGCAAACATGAGAAAGGACAGTTTTCACCCAATTTATGAAGGAGCTGAGCTGACATCAGCAGAATTGCCAATAGGTGACCTGGAGTTGATTACAACTCTATCAGTGAGGCCAGCTATGAACAAAACATCCCCATAAGTTCATACTTGCTATATATATATATTTTTTTTAAGATTTATTTATTTATGCATACAAGCTGGGGTACAGGCCAGAGGCGCAGGGTGGCAAGAGGATTCACCAGAGACAGAGCGGGGAGCAGAACAGGCAGATTGATGGAAATACACTGCTGAGGGGAGCAGTGGGGGAGGCAGGAGAGGTCTGCCGCACCATGTGGGAATCTCCCCAGCCGGGTGTCAAACTCGTGTCCCACTGCCGACAGCTCCGCAGTGCAGCGTTTAACTGCTGCGCCACCAGGGAGGCCCTAAATATATGTTTTTACTTTTGACACTACCAGGTCTGAGATACTCATTATGTAAGAATACTATGACAAACGGTAATATATCAAAGCCATAACATCTGGAAACAAATCCACAATCCTAAATCCACTTGTAGCCAATAATCCAATGTTAACATGAATAAAGCAGTAGTAAACAGAATTAAAGGAGAAACTTTTCAATCCCCAACTTCATGTAGTTCAAGTTAATGTAGAAGATCCAGAAACCATTTTTAAAAAGAAAATATTCAATAAAACTTGACAAAAGAAAGAAGTTGGAAAATCAATTCACTAATTATCAAAACATGTGGAATGTCATGACTCAGCTCTATTAGTCATCTGTGAAATGCAAACTAAGACCACAATATACTACTATATACATATACTACTATAGATATGTAGTATATGTAGTACATATACTACATATACTATACTACTATACACAATATACTACTATGTACACACTCAGATATAAATATATACACAGACATGCATATATCCACACACATAAACATACGTAAATACATGATAGTTGTTTTGAACCACTATCTCTTTTATAATGGCGACAGCACAACAATAGTAACTGGGACACTGTGGTACTCTTCCACAATGTGATACTACCATGGAGTAATGAAAATGTCAAATATTCAAGAGACAAAAGTCTATGAATATTTCTTCAGTAAGAGTAACACCAAGAAATGTATATAAAGAATGATTCAGTTTTCAAGTTTTAAAGTGGACTTTTGTTAATCTTAGAATTCATGGTTGTGGTTTCTCTTTGGTAAGGAATGGCAGGAAGTACCAGGTGGATATTACCTTGGCAATGCTCTGTTTCTTGATCCGAGTGCTATTTATTTGGGTGTGTTCATTTTATAAAACTATTGAGTTGTGTACTGATGATTTGTGCTTTTTCTGTACAAACAGTGTATCTCTAACTGTTGGGATTCAATCTTTAAAACAGAGGCAGACCAATGTAGGTCAAGTGCTATAGGGTCTGAGTCTCATCTGGAATGGCATGAAAGTACTCAGTTCTGCTGTGTCTAGTAATATAGTAATAACGCTCAGGAGGCATGTTGTAGTCTGGATGGTAACAACTGAGAGAAAAATGAGAGTGTACTATCAGCAAGCAACAGTGGAAAAATTAAATACATGAATATATTGATTCTAAAGGTGGAGAGAACAGAGAACACATAATAGCTATAACAAAGAGGCCGATAGCAAATTGAAAGATAAAAATATTGTCTAGATGTTTCAGTAATCCCCTCACTTTAGGTAATGTAATGGAGTCAAGGAGAAACACAACCTAAGAAAAGGCAAAACAGCTTCCCTTGATACAGGTCAGCCTGTTAGGAATCTGGAAAGCCTGCAGTTGGAATGCCACCATACACAGACAGCTGGGTGTAACAGACAGGTCTGGTGTCCATGTGCCTCTTCCTGGATCCAGATCAATTATTTCACCTCTTCCTGTGCCATTAATTCCCTTTGATTACATTACCCTTCTAGTTTCTTTAACTATAAACTAGAGGAAGCAGTAGTATCCTCATTATAGGTTTTGAGAGCATTTATGGAGGAAATTCTTTTAGCAGACTGCAGGGTACCTATTGACAATAGGCAGCACAATATTATTTTATTATTTATTTCTCTCGATAAAGGGTCTCAATGCTCACCAGAACTAACTGTAGCTTTGAGTCCTGAGTTCACTATTTTGATTAATCTCTAATTGTCCAGATTTTCTTATGAAAAATGTCTTTTTTTTTTCAATGTAGAGTTCATGTTGCTATAACTCAAATTCTTTTATGTTTATACTAGAATAATATTGTGACTGAATTACATTCTTGGGTCACATTTTCTTTCCCTCAGTATTTTGAAGACAGTATTTCATTGTCTCTGACTTTGACTGTTACTATGGAGAAGTCAGAGACCAGGCTAATTTTTCCTGCTTTTAAGTGATATTTTTTTGGTGTGATTGTCTAAAGAATTCTATCTTTATCCTTGAAGTTCAATAGCTTAACTTCAGACTAAATGCAGCCTTTGTCAAAATACCTTGACTTTTGTTAAATTCCCTTAGCAGGGTTCATTTCAATTAATTTAGTGGTGTATCCTATTCACCCAAAAGAAAACGTTGGGCTTCAGATCATTTTCTCAATCCACTATGTAGGTCTAGAGGCTGTATTTTGTTGGAGAGAATCAGCCCTCTCCAATTTACCATGTTCTATATTAATGGGAATTCCTCAGGATTTTATCATTTTATCTAGATGGCTTTTGAGGAAGACAGTAGTTTGAGAAACCGTGATTCCTTTTTGCCCTTCCTACAAGAGTTAGTTAAGTGAACCTTATTTTGTGTCTTAACTTGAAATCATCAGAATTTGGTAAAGAAAATCCTGTGAAATTTAAGTCTGTCATTTTATGGTGCTCTTATGTATTATTGAACAAAAAGACAGTTGCAGATAAAGATATCTAAAAGAGAAGACACATCTGGAGAGCCTTAGATGAAACTGAGAGTTTAGGAAGTCAATAAAGAAACTTTAAGACAATAATGGCTTTCATAACAAGAAAGATATGGGGAAAGTATTTTTAAATATTTTTACTGAAATAACTTAGTATAAAAAATGATAATGTATACTTGAAATCTGTAATCAGTATCTGTATATGCTGTTATGTTTGAAAGAGTCCACACTAACCAAGCACAAACAGAGTTAACTTATACTACTGACCAAGCCTCATACCACTACAAATATTCTGGATATTTGTTGCCTGCCTCTCTGTTCATAGACCAAAGAATGCACAGATTAAATCAAGAATTAATTTGTTCTTCAGGAAATCAGCAAGTTTTTACACAGATGACAAACTGAGGCCCTTCAGTCCTTGGTCAAGGCTCCAGAGTCTTCAAATCCACTAGAAACACAGAGCACAACACACTTCATACCCCCAAATGAAAACAGCACACACCCCACTCCCAGATTACTTCCCTGCTTTTCTCCACTTAAACCTCCCTATACAAATTCCAGTATCTCTGGGACAGGATGATGGATTTGAGTATGGCCTTCCCCCATCTTGTTCAGTGCCTCATATCAATTTTTTCCCTCCTTTAAACAATTAATCAGTATTTGATCTTTTGCTGCACCCTGAGCATATGAATGGCCATTATGGGCATTAAGTTCACCACTAAAAGTCTAGTCCCATTCTTCACCACACAATTGTGTGGCTCTCCAGTTTTCTTAACACCATTTATAGAAGAGACTTTCTTTACTCTATGTTCTTTTGTACAAAAGAACATGGTTGTCCATGTGTGTGGGGGTGTACTACTGGGATCTCAAGTCTTTTCCATGATCTGCATGTCTGTTTTTATTCCCATACCTTGCTGTTCAGATGATTATCACTTTTTAACATAATGTGACATCAAGCAGCCTGAAACTCCCATTTGTGTTCTTTTCCAGAGGATTGGTTTGAATATTAGAGTCTTTTGTGGTTCCAAATAAATTTTATGTTTTTTGTTCTAGTTCTGCAAAGGTCAATGGCATTTTGATAGGGATTGCACTGAATTTGTATACTTCTTTAGGTAACATGGCTATGTTAATTATATTATCTTTTAAATGAATAAAGGAAAAAGTGTCAGAATCAGATGTGTAGTTTGTACAGCCATTATTAGACTGGTAATTATTAATCTTATACTTTAGTAACTTCTGTATATAAAAGTCACTATTTTCTGATGTATACTATGTAGATAGAATGGATGAACAATTATTTTCAAAGTGACTACATCAATAACCTAAATAAAATTTCTAAGCATTTTACAAAACCACTATGGAAAAAACTAAAATACTAAATAACTAAAAATTACAATTACCCATTTAAATACCAATTGTGTTGAGACTCACAAAAAGAAAAATAGATATTATGAAGTCTTAAAATCCTAATTATATGTTGATCCTTGTACCCAATAAGTATTCAATATGCTTTTGATTATAGCTTGAAAATGTTAATTTTCTATTATTGCTAGAGTTCCTAATTTTGAATAATGTTCCAAATGATATCTATTAAACAGCTTGAATTTTTTATTGTAAATGGGCACCTAGCTTTTAGAAATAATAGACATAATTTTAAGAGGCTCTTAAAATTTTAGGCCTGAATGGAATCACAGAGATATGATACCACGAAAGCCAAAAATGCTTATCTGTGACTCTTTCCTGTTTACATATATAACTAGTGACACAGACAGCTATAACTCTGCCTGTATGGAAGGGAACATACTACTCTTATTTTCAGAGAAATCATGACTTTGATGGTGTTTTTATTCCTAGAATAAGAAATACCTCTTCACACAGTTCAGATTGCTTTTTAAATTTAAAGTGTATTGTTTTCTGACATTATCAAAAACTAAACCATTTCTGATATTATTATCAAATAATAAACCATTATCAAAAAATAAACCACTTAATCTTTGATCTCTAGCTTTCTAAGTCTGTGGTTATACAAGGTGTCTTGAGCTCCAGCCCCAAATTAGCACACATGTAGAGCTGACATGAGGAATTGAGATTCAAGTTGTGAATCCTCAATTCTGATCTCGCTTCCAACAGAATGTCAAACAACACTCAGAAAGGAGGAACTATACATATGAAATTGAGGAGTAAAAATTTTTAATAGAGGATTTCTTCCATAAATAACACATTTTCAGATTGGGATTGAGAGAGCACAAATTGATCTTCAGGCCAGTTACAACTCTTCCTTTACAAAGAAGAGAAAAGTCTCAGATATATAAGACAATGTAAAGCACTTGAAAAATAGGAACATCTTGTCTATGTTAAGACAAGTGTGAGCAGACATTAACTAAGACCTACCAGAATCTCAGCTGTAAACATTCCAAGAATATAAACATTCTGTCATGAGGAGAGAGTTTGTGTAATTATTACACAGGTAATCTTTAATAACAGGAAAGGAAAAAAGTTCAAAACATCCCAAATGTACCAATAGTAATAATTTTGGTAAAAATCATAACTCTAAGAAGGAGATAAGTGCATCCTTTTTACCTAGATATAGGAATTCGAGAAATCAGAGAGACCTCAGAAAAGAAAGCCATCAAGAAAAAAAAAGAAACAAACACATGTTCAAATTAGCAAAGCTTAGGATAGAAAAGGTACATACTACTTATAGATTGTTATTCTTCCTTTTAATAATTCATGTTCAGTCAATATAGACAGGTACTCCCATTTCCCTGATGCCCTGCCAGTCACACTTCAAGGGTAAAGGCAAAATATTCTACATGTTTTTTTTTTTTTGGTTTTTTTTTTAAAGATTTATTTATACAAGCTGGGGTACAGTACCGAGGCATGGGGCGGCGAGAGGGTTCACCAGAGACAGAGTGGGGAGCAGAACAGGCAGATCAGAAATACACTGCTGAGGGGAGCAGCGGGCGAGGCAGGAGAGGTCTGCCGCACCATGTGGGATTCTCCCCGGCCGGGCGTCGAACTTGCATTGCGTGCTGCCGACAGCTCCACAGCGCAGCGCTCAACCGCTGCGCCACCAGGGAGGCCCTACATGCTTTTTTGAACTTAGGCACTAAAATGGATTAATCTGCACCTGAATCTACAATAGTGATTCTTTCAAAGTATACTAATGATGTCTTCCCCTTACTCGTCTTACTTCTAAACTCTTTTCTACTCTGTTTGATCACAAAGCCAATGTTATACATCTTTCTAATACATTGCTTAAGGGCCTCCCTGGTGACTAGGGGTTAAGTCTCAGCACTATAAAGCTATCGCCAGCCACTGCGGCCTGAAGTCCTGAGTTCAATCCCCATGCATGGAGCTAACCCACATGGCACAGCAGACCTCTCCTATCTCCCCGCTGCTCCCCTCAGCCATGTATTTCAGTGGATTCATCTGTTCTCCCCACTCTGTCTCTGGTGAATCCTCTTGCCCCCACACACACACACACCTCTGGTCTACATACCAGCTCTTGCATGCATAAATAAATTAAAAGAAATCTTCATAAATAAATTAAAAGAAATAAATTAAAAGAAATATATATATATAAAGATAAAAAATATTTAAATATATATATATTTAAAGATATTTTATATATTTTAAAGATATTTAAATATATATATATATACTTAAACTTTATGTAATACTGAACACATCTCCTAGGAGACTCTCAGTATCCAGACTTCCAAGGACATATTACAAACACCGCTCATGCTTTCTCCAGATACAGAATCAGCAGAGCAGTTCCACATGGTATTGATAAAACTGCTGGTCTGGTGTGCTCTGCAAAGCAACTCTGGGAACAAGAAGGAACTGATGTTACATCTTCATTTTAAAACATGGTGAAATTCAGTTTTTAATCGAGTAACTTAAATAAGAGAATACTAGCGCAATACGATCAATAAAGTAAAAATACAGTACAATAAAGTATCTTTGAAAGTTTTTAAGAAGCATATTTATAAGTCAAATTTGATTGTCTCTCTGATTATTTAAATACCTCCCTCCCTTCCGTCCTTTCTCTTTTTCTCCCTTCATGTAAGTTTCACTTTTCTTTATTCCTCTGAGGCCCAGGTGGCTAACTGCTGAATTCCAGTCAACTTAGTATTTCCAGCTGCTGACTTTGACATTACAGGAAAGAGATGGATATATGTCTTCCCCATTTCTCCAGCTCTGGACTCATCTCTCTTTTGGAGCAGTTCTTGACTCCCCCAGAAGCTGGGAGGCTGCCTCTCATTGGCTCATCTGGGTATCCGGGACTCCAGAGCTAGTTTCACCAACAAATCTTTAAAGTATATAATAGAACCTCGCCATACCAAAAAGTCTCTACTGGTGATAATGAAAGTCCTAATAGTCTGTTTCACATCCTTGTCCATTTGGGCCTGAGGAGAGTGATGTCCTTCCAGTGCTGTTAACTAAGTTCTGGGTGCCTATGTTGAGGCCTATATGTTCTTTTATCCTGCCCAAAACAGTGTGGGTAGGTCTTTCATTCTCTCATTGTACCTCTGTCCTAAACCCAACAGATACATTAGTAGAACATCTAATGTTCAGAATTGACGACAACAACAACTGATGATTTCTGCTTGATGTATTACTGGTACTATATGTATTACTAGTAATATAGTTTAGAAAACCCTGTATTATAAATAAAGTATGTTAGCATCTGGCTGTTAGTTAACCTCTGATAACTAACTAAATTGGAAGAGAGGTGAAAGAAAGGTGTAATTACTATGAGACTCCCTAGAGATTTGACTTTCACCTGTATAACTCTGCTCAGATCTGGTAAATGAAAATTCAAGAGTATTGGCTGAATAGCAACAGACTATTAGAACTTTCATTATCACCAGTAGAGAATTTTTGGTATGGTGAGGTTCTATTATATACTTTAAAGATTTGTTTAGACAAGAGTTAGGTTTATAGCAAAATTCAGTTGTGAGTACAGATTTCACTTACAACTGTTTCCCCCACACACGTACAGGTTCTCTAGCAATGACAATTCCACACTAAAGAGGTACATTAAAACACTTGAAGAGTCTACACTGACATTCTCAACCAGAGTCCATAGTTTATATACAGTTAACTCTTGGTATACATGCTGTGGGATTGGACAAAATGTATAATGACAGGTATCCTGGCTCAGGAAGCCTGGACTGAAATCATGCTGTAAGAAGCTGTGTGACCTTGAGCAAATCATGTCACTTGTCTTCAATTTCTTCTTCTGTAAAGTTGGAATTGATAATACTTTAGAACATGGTTTTAAGTGTTGAATTGTTTAATAATATCTAGAGTGGAGTTTGGAGTGTATTAAATATCAGTAAATATTAACTATATTGGCCTCATAGAACGTGTTTGGTAGTATTCCTTCCTTCTCAATTTTTTGAAAGAGTTTGTGTAAGATAGGATTAGTTCATTTTTGAACGTTTGGTAGAATTCATTTATGAAACCATCTGGTCCTGGGCTTTTGTTTTGGGGGAGGGTTTTGATAACTGTTTCAATTTCACTTCTTGTGATTGGCCTGTTTAGATGTTCCATAACTTCTTTATCTAGTTTTGGGTGGTTGTATAGTTTTAGGAATTTGTCCATTTCCTCTAAGTTGTTGAATTTGTTTCCATATAGCTGTTCATAGTACTTTCTGATTATTCTTTTGATTTCTGCTGTGTCTGTTGTAACTTCTCCCTTTCATTTATGATTCTATTTATTTGTGTTCTCTCCCGTCTTTTCTAGTAAGCCTGGCTAGAGGTTTGTCTATTTTGTTTATCCAAAAGGATACATGCACCCATATGTTTACTGCAGCACTATTTACAATAGCGAAGATAGGGAAACAATCCAGATGCCCAAAAATAGATGACTGGATCAAGAAGATGTGGTGCATATACACAATGGAATACTATTTAGCATTCAATAAAGATAAACACATGCAATTTGCAGCAACATGGATGGAACTAGAAGGGATCATGCTCAGCGAAATAAGCCAAAAGGAAAAAGAAAAATATCGAATGGTCTCACTTATAACAGGAATATAGGGGAACCAAATACAAGAGTGTCAACCAGCGAGAGAGGGGGGAGGATTTGGGGCTCAGAATGGGGGAGAGGGGAGCACAGGGGACTGTGGTGATGGGGTTCACGGGTGAATTGGTGGTGGGAAACCTACGGGGAATATACAGTAATGTAAAAGACACAAATAAAAAATAATTAATTAATTAATTAATTAATTAACTATATTGCATATGGGGCAAAAGTAAAGTATCTATTCAACATTCCTGAACTTCAATGCTATAGATATAAGAGAAGAGAAATTCTTGGCATTGGCCCATTCAAACATTTCGTAAACTGAAGGTTCTCATTTCACAAAGATCATAACTTGCCCAGTAGGACAAGATGATGAAGAGAGTGCACATGTGTGGTAGATGCTCCCCAAAACTTGTCAGGAACCTCACATCTATGCAATGAGAAAAGAAAGAATGTTTAAGTGAATCATGCTTACGCCACCCTTTTCCTGGTAGCACTTCAGTTCCCAGCTGTGGGATCAGCCTCAAGACTATACAGGAGGAGTAAGAACTGCTGGGTATTAAAGTCTCCAAGAAGGAGGTGCCAATCAATGACACAGGAATTTCTTTTTTATATTCATTTCTCCTGCTGCTTGGATGGAATGATTCTGATATGAAATCTACAGTCTGTTTCATAGTTCCACTGATTAATTAAAGTCCAGTTACCCACAGTGGCACCTCCCTCAGTCAGTGCTATTACTTTTATGGTTTCTTCTACTTTCACATTTTACATCCTTCCCCAACCAGTATTTCCTGGTATCATTTTTCAAGTATTATGTACACTCAAAACCTTGTGTTGACTTCTGCTTTGGTGAGAGCCCACACCAACAGGGTGAGTGGTATATAAATGTGTCTTGTGCCTGTGAATGATACTTGACTTAGAAAACTGATGAAATTAAGGATTCAATAATGAAAATGTTACATAATCCTATGACTTCCCAAATTCTGGCACTTGTTTTTATTCAATCCTGCTGGTGTGAAGAAAGAATCAGGCACTGGGAGCAGAGCTAAAAAAGTGCTAAGGATTAAAGCAAGGAGCACCATTCTTGTAAATATGTGTTAGCCATATCCCTTAACTGCAGCTATAAAACAAAAGGCTGTCCATCAAGGTAGTTAATAGACAATGCAGGGGCAAGAATCACACACATGCAGTTTGACTAGAGGAGTTGATAATTTGGGTAATTCTTCAAATATAAGCACTGGATAAGCAAGACCAATTGATGTGATAACTTGAAGGCAAGAAATAAGGAGTTGGTAACTATCAAAGGAAAAGTAGGAATTTTTGAAGAAGGTTCCATTAACATGCTTGCCTCTCTGCTTTAGCTGCAAGAAGTTGAGAAGATGACAAGAAGAAATCACAAGAGTACCTTCAAATGTTTACCTTGACATTATATAAGGTATATGTTATATAACGTATAGTTACAAACTATATATTGGTCTATTTTGAATTTAAGATAAAATACTATAAATAAGGTAAAAAATGCAAAATAAAGTTTCAAGATGATGTTCACTTTTGATTTTATTTTTTGTAATGAAGAAACAAGGTCACGGTAAAGTGAAATCAGGATAAATACTATAAAGACTTAAAAGTTACCAATAAACAATGAAATCACAAACACTTGGAAGTAAGCTATTTGCCTTAAACTTTCAGGAAGAAATGATGCAAATAAAAGTGAAGTACAAAATATTGAATCAAAATAAGGGATTTTGTTTTTTAAAGGCTGGGAAAACAGACGGAAATCATTAAACTAAAAACTGTTAAAAATAAAAGAATCCTCCTAGATTAATAGTAACAAAGGCCTATGAGATTTTTAGTGGATTAGGAGTAATTTTAAAAGCTTACAAATAGACTGCTACAAAGGAAAACATATTTGTTTAAATGTCATCTGGGTGTTCTTTTTTTCATGAAATGGCTGCTGGGTAGCATCTACAAGTACTTGATCTCTCTCTCAGATGTGCCTCTCAAGGGAAAATGTTTAATTTATTTTCAAATCAACTCCCTTCAGGATGGTTGTTTATCTCCTATTTTCTTTACCCAAAAGATAACTCAGCTTGGGTGGCTATTTTTGCTAAATTACAAATCTCCTTAGGCATTACTTGCTTATTTCTAAATGGTCTTTCTCTAGGGTGATGTATGGAACATTTGCTTTGTTATAATAAAGAATGACTGTGTTTTATTAATGAATAGTTCATGTTAGCTTGGAAAGCTATAATACAAAGTGATGCTGAAATTTGAATTTATATAAATACCATTTTTAGTTTATGATTGAATTTCAGCCTATGCATTTACTTCTTAAACTCTGTCATATCTTTCATTTTTAAACCAAATAAAAAGGAACAATTTCCCTACTTGGAAGCTATTTCAAGATTTTTTCATAGTAGAGGAAACACTGCAATATAGAGATAACAGTTCTTCAGAGATAATTTCAAATGATGGTAAAGTAATATTCAACACATTTTTATAATGTTTATCAGTATAAATGTAAATGGCAGTTAAATATTGTTATTCATCACCCCTGAAGTAAATAGCTCAGTAATTAGTATTGACTACTTAATTTTATATAAAATTTATACTTATTAATCAACCAAGAAAATCGACTGAAGTAAATCAGAGTATATGCAATAATCTTAAAAGAGACATATTCCACAACTAAGTACATTATTTAGTCAATCTTCTCTACTTGTTGCCAATTCTAACACAGTTTTCTTTCAAAATGAGATAGAATTTAATAGTCTGGACTCCAACAGCCAGCAGATTCCATTCTAGGATAGTGTCTGCATATCTGATTTAACTGATTTTTACAAGATTCAGGCCACTTGCCCAAATACCCCAGCTCCCCCTTTATCCTAGATTGTGACTTGTATTGACATTTTCCTGGGTTCTTCCACTCGAGTCCACCAACTCAGAGTTAAAAATTTAGGTTACCCTGAATTGAAAATTCTATCAAATTAAAGTCTAGTATTATCACTTTATTTATATTTATTAGCCAAGTTCATTTGCCACTTTACTGTAAGTTCTCTCTAATTTAACTCTTATAATAACTTCCCAGGGTGTTATTTTATCCATTTTTAAAGATATATTTCCTCAAATATCTCAAAAAAATTAGTAAACATTATAAGTGAAAGAATATATTTGTGTAGGTATGTGTTATGAATTTAAACTATTAAGACTTTCAAAAAGTAACTTTATAGACGAATAAGTAAACTGAAATGCAGAGAGATTGTGTATCTTCTTTTATATATTATGACTAACTAGGCAGAGATGCTAAAATAAAAAAACCTGTCTGCATTGAAAGTGTAATATTTTCAGTGCTACACATGCTGCTGCATATTATTTTTTAAATCCCAAATTGCTACTTTATTTTAATTTTTTAAAAATCTATTCTTTTTTTTAAGATTTGTTCATTATTTATTCATGGAAGAACTGGGGTTCAGGCCAGAGGTGCAGGGGTGAGAGGACTCACCAGCAATAGAGTGGGGAGCAGAACAGGCAGATCAACTGAAGAACACTGCTGAGGGGAGCAGCGGGTGAGGCTGTAGAGGTCTGCTGTGCCATGTGGGTCAGCTCACTGGCCGGGGATCAAAGTCAGGCCATCACAGTGGGCCTTTATGGCCCACTGCAGTAGTGCTGAGACTTACCCCCTAGGCCACCAAGGAGGCCCTACTCGCTATTTTAAATTATAAGGTTTATTGTTGTTCCTTTGTGTATTTCAACACTATGATAAAAAGCAAAGGCATTTTTTAAGGGGGTGGGGAACTCTGCTACAACTTCTAAGCTTGGAAACTCCCTTTGGTGACCATTATTATAAAAAGTTCCCTAAAATTGTCTATTTAATATCTGCAGTGATCCTTGCATTGAAACACTAAAATATCAGAGGACTTTTACATTTCAATGTGGCATATAAAATACTTGAAAGTCATCACTTTTTCCTGACAAAAAGTAAAAAAAAAACCAAAAAAAAACTAGAGAAAGTGAAAAATTTACCACTATTGCCATATCTGTCAGAGAGGAGAGGTCAGAGGGCAAACCACTGATCATAAAATTGAGAGACAGACAAATACAAAATAACACAAGTCACCTGAGCAGAAACCTCCATGTTTTCTGCTGAGGTAGGTAAACCTAAATTGTAATGGAAAATTTATTGAAGTCTCATGTGGACTTGTCTAAGAGTTCCAAATTCCACAGCCTCCAGTTATAGACTAATTGAACACTTTTCTGAGTTTTATCTCTAAGAGCTCAACTAAGTCAGACTCTCTAGTCTTATGATGTGCCTCTGCGCTGTGAACTTCACAAACGTTTCTCAGTCACCTTAACTGACTCCACCTTCCTTTGTGTATTAGAATGATTACAATATATTAGAGTCAGGAATCTCCTTTACCTCAGTTCTAACAGGATCTGAGAAAACTCTTAAGCATCATAAGACTATAGAGTCTATTCCCTACCCCCACAACTTACCTCGACATTAATAAAGAACTATATACAGCATCTTTATTTACCCAACTTTTTTTTAAAGATTTATTTATTTATACATACAAGCTAGGGTACAGGCCAGAGGCGTGGGGCAGCGAGAGGGTTCACCAGGGACAGAGTGGGGATGGGGAGCAAAACAGGCAGATCAGAAATACACTGCTGAGGGGAGCAGCGGGCGAGGCAGGAGAGGCCTGCTGTGCCATGTGGGATTCTCCCCGGCTGGGCGTCGAACTCACATCGCGCTGCCAACAGCTCCACAGTGCAGCGCACCACCGCTGAGCCACCAGGGAGGCCCTATTTACCCAATTTTTATGTCATGTCTGGCAAGAAAAAAATGACAAGGAATACCAACAAGAAAAATACATAATTGTAAGAAACAGAACAAGCATCAAAACAAAACCCATCAATTTAAACAATGATGCTAACTATACCAATGAAGTTCTAACCTATATTATTTGCAACTAAATCACAAATGTTGTAAGAGAGAAAAGATCCAAATACATATGGTCCATAAGAAACACTCTAAATATAGACTCATATAGATTAAAGTTAAAGGGGGAGAGAAATGTCATTGCAATGCTATTCAGAGCTACTGGATTTCAACTGGGAATTAAAAACAACCATGTTTGAAATCCTAAGAGATTTAATGAAAATAGTAGGCAGCTTTTAAGAGGAAATTTTAAGAATGTAAAAGTAATGCTAGAGATGAAACACTGTAACAACAATGAAGAATGCCTTTGATGGGTTTATAAGTAAACTGAATATAGTGAAGGAGAGAGTTTCTGAACTTGGTATCTCAGTAAAACTTTCAAAAGTTGGGCCTCCCTGGTGGTGCAACGGTTAAATGCTACACTGTAGAGCTGTTGGCAGATGCGAGTTTGACACCGGCTGGGGAGATTCCACATGGCGAGACCTTACCTGACAGGCCCGCTGCTCCCCTCAGCAGTGTATTTCCGTCAATCTGCCTGTTCTGCTCCCCACTCTGTCTCTGGTGAGCCCTCTCACTGCCCTACATCTCTGACCTATACCCCAGTTTGTATGCATAAATAAATAAATCTTTTAAAAAAAATTTCCAAAAGTTAAAAGACTGAACAAATTAACATATTTAGAACTGTGGGACTACAGTGCATCTAGGATAAGCATAATGGAAAAACTAGGAAAAGAAAGAGAAACAGAAAAAATATTTGAAACAAAAATGACTGATCTTCTCCAATTAATGGGGGGGCACCAAGACTGACCCAGGATGACTAGAGAAAACTACTCAGGATAAATATGAAAAGTCCACATCAAGACAAGTCATATTCAAACAGTAAAAATAAAGTAAAGTTTTTGAAAGTAGAGGAAACTAAAACAAGTTTACCTATAGGGAACCATCTGACTTCTCAGAAACCATGAAAGCAAGAGGAGAATAGATGAAATATTTAAAATGCTGAGAGAAAAACAACCATCAACCGAGAATTCTGGACACTGAAATATCCTTCAAAAATGAATCAGAAATAAAGACTTTAGCCAAGCCAAACATGACAAAGTATATCAATACTGACCTGTCAAATAAATTTTAAAAAATATAGTTCTTCTGTGACAAAAATAACAAGTCAGAATTTCAGATTTACAGACAGAATCTCTTCTTTCTGTAAATCTGAGAGTGAGTGAATATAAAATAAAATTAATTTCTCTTATTCTTAATTGATCTAACAAACAACATGTTGTTCAAAATAACAACAATGCATATAATTTTATATGCTTAAGTCTATGTGTGTGTGTGTGTGTGTGTGTGTGTGTGTGTGTGTGTGTGTGTGTTTTATGTGTACTAATGTACAAGAGAAATGAATGATACAAGGGATGGGAGGGAAGAATAAGGGACATTATTATAAGATCTTTGCACTACGCATAAAGTGCTATCCAAATCCGTAGACTTGGATTAGTTGTAAATGAATACAGCAAATTAAATTTGAGGGCAAACAATAAAAAAATTATTTTAAGTATATATTTTAAGTATACATAGAAATGAAACATGTAAAATGTACAATTAAAATCATAAATGCAGGAAAGTATGAAGTGAAAAACAGGAAAAAGAACAAGTTCAGTGAATAATAAACAACAATGAATATGGTAGCTATTAATCCAACTATAGCAATAATCAATTTCAACAATGATGCTCTAATTATACCAATTAAACTACAAATAATGTAAGAAAAAATACGTCCATAAGAAACATTCTTAATATAGACTAATGTAGATTAAAGTTAAAAGGAGAGAGAAATGTCATTGTAATACTAGTGAAAATAAATAAAATTAAGCAGTTTTATTGACTTCAGAAAGAGTAAACATGGAACAAAGCATAAAGGACACTACATAAGACAATAAATTCTCCAAAAAGACGTAACAATCCATAATGTGTATGTACTTAAACACATAGTACCAAAATACATGTGGCAAAAACCAAAGAACTGTAGAAAAATAAATTCCATTATACTACTTGGAGAATTCAATACTCCTCTATTATAAGTAGACATATCAAGATAAATATTTCAACTCTCACCACTACTGTTCAACATAATTTTAGAAGCCCTAGCCATATTAATTAATTAGGTGAGAAAAAGATATAAAGCAAAACCAAATTTTAAATAAAGAAGTAAAAACTGCCACTATTTGCAGATAATAGCATAATATATACATAGGAAATCCTGAAGACTCACCATAAAACTACTAGAAATAATATATTAAAATGACAGTTTATACAATTACAACTATCTATTGCCATTCCATATACAAACAAATATAGGAAAAAAAATTAAGAAATTAATTTCATTTACAATCATACAAAAATATATGATAAAATAACTGGAAGTAAATTTAATTATGGAGGTGAAATATCAATATGCTAAAAACTAAAAACATAGAAGATATAAGGAAATGAAAGATATTTTGTATGGAAGAAATGGCGGATTAAACATTGTTAAAATAGTCATACTAACTAAAAAATTCATAGATTCCACACAATACTTAACAAAATTGTAATGCTATTTTTCAAGAAACTACAAAAAATACAACTTTAGATGAAACCACCAATGACATTGAGTAACCAAAGCAATCCTGAAAGAAAAAGGTACATACCCTACCATCAAACTATACTACAGAGCTATAGTAATCCAAACACTGTGGTATTTGAATAAAAACAGAAACAAAGACCGATGGAACAGAATTGAGTACTATGAAATAAACCCACAAATATAAGAACAGTTAATCTATGGCAAAGGAACTACAACCTACAATGAAGAAAGCTTCTTTAATGATGATCTGGAATGCTGGACAGCCACATGCAAAAGAAAAAAAGAAAAATAAACACCATGCACACAAAATAAATCAAAATGGATTAAGAACTTGTATATAAGACCTGATCATGAAAGACATAGAAGAAAACATAGGTAATACACTCTGATATATCAGCAATATATTTGACTATTCAACTTTAATGGCAAGGAAAATAAAAGCAAAAATATAAATAAAGTGGACTACAACAAACTAAAAAGATTTCATACAGTTAAGATACCATCATAAAGGCAACCTACTGAGTAGGAGGGGATATTTGAACATCATACATCCAGAAAGAATTTCCAAAATATATAAGGAAACCATTTAATTCAATAACAAAAATACAAACATAACTCAAAAATAGGCAAAAGGCATTCTCCAGAGAAGACATACAAATGACCCACAGGTACATGAGAAGATATTTGACATCTCTCTTTTTTTTTTTAAGATTTATTTATTTATGCATACAAGCTGGGGTACAGGCCAGAGGCATGGAGCGGTGAGAGGGTTCACCAGAGACAAAGAGTGAGGAGCAGAACAGGCAGATCAACGGAAATACATTGCTGAGGGGAACAGTGGGCGAGGCAGGAGAGATCTGCCATGCCATTTGTGAATCTCCCCGGCCAAGCGCCAAACTTGGGTCCTCGCTGCCAACAGCTCCACAGGGCAGCATTTAACCCCTGTGCCACCAGGGAGGCCCGATATTTGACATCTCTTAAATACAAAGTAAAACCTCCATGACGTATCTCATATCTTTGAGAATATTTTGTATCAAAAAGACTGGAAACAAGTGAAAGTTGAGACTAGAGAAAAAGAACTCTCACTCACTGTTAATGGGAATGCAAACTGGTGCAACCTCTATGGAAAGAAATTATGACGATTCCTTAAAAAGCCTACGAATGGAAATATCATATGACCCAGCATTACTACCCCTAGGTATTCATTCAAAGAAGATGGAAACTAATTTGAAAAGATAGATATTAGCATCTGGATTCATAGGAGCATGATTCACAATGGCCACTGTAGGGAATCCACCCATATGCCACTGAGGAGATGGCTGGATAAAAAAAGTTATGGTAGGCATGCTCCATGGAATACTACTTAGCTATTAAAAATATGAAATCTTGCCTTGTGCTAGCACATGGATGGAATGAGAGGTGATGATCCTAAGTGAAATAAGTTAGAAATTGACAATTACTGGATGGTTCCATTCCTTTGTGGAATATAAATAACCAAAGCAAACAAACTGGCAAAAAGCTCTTAAGACACTGAATAAAATGTGGTGGTTACCAAAGGGAAATAGCAAGGAGGTGGGAAAACTGGGTAGAGGGTCATTTGATAGTGTGATGGCACTAGCACTTTGAAGGGGAATGAGGGAGGCATATAAGCCTATCATAGTATGAAGCTGTACTTCTGAAATGATATAGTTGTGCAAATGATAGTAAATCAATACATTTTGATTAAGAAAAAAAGAATTCAGCAAAAAGTGGGAATTGCCTATAAATTCCAGTATTCATGATATCTTGAAAGAGATAACAGGATCCCCTACCACCACCACCAAAAACAGTATCAGCATTAACGAAGCGTATTTGTTGGTGTACACAGAGCTAACAAGCAGGATAAGGTCTCGTCCTCCTCACCCGTCCTGCATTTTATTCCAGCCTGTTCCTGCATCCCCAGCCCCTCAAATAGCTGCTTTTAACTAAATTTTCTGCCCTCCTGGTAAGAGGGGGCTTCACAGCAATAATCTGCAGTGTTGCCTCTCTAGTTAGAAGTACATTTAGTGCGGGACCCAGTGTAATGAATCTCAGAAATTGTTTTACAAGCGAATGACAAGGAAGATTCTGGGTTATGGAGTTCTGCTTAGCATTCTTCACGAAGGCAGACCATTGTGAGTTTCATCCATTTTTAAAATGGACTGTTACTAGTACCATAGCTGTCACCTTTAGAGTAACCACCACAACCATTTTTGATCATACGTGGATGAGGAATAGGAGCTTCTGGATAATAAAATTACCCGTTTTAAAAAGATTTACTAGAGCATGGACTAAGTCCATGGGCTGATATATTGTTAAATACCTTACTTAATGTTGCAAAATAAAACTCAATAGATCTTTCACTGCTCTGGGAGAATTTTAGACCCTTGAATCTCCTATATGGTTTTTATAATACATAGTGTCTGGTGCTTTTATCAGTATTAACTTTGCTTGTAACAACAGATGCCCTTGCTCAGAATGCTATGTCAATTGCACACAGGTCAGAGTTAAATAGAAGACCCTAAATTAAACACTAGCTTTTTTGATCACATGAAAACTACTTTCCTGCTAGATCCAACACTGTAAATAAAAGTTACCATTAGGATTCAGATAGACATTAACAAATTAATACAACTTTTATACTGGATGGTCTACTTTTGCTTTACTGCTTAGCTTTTAAATATTTTAATTGTATTTTTAAATTTAAAAACTTTTAATTTTAGCAATATGAATGACTTACATCTGTTTTCTAAAAAATGCATTTCTCCTCAGATGTTTTATTTTGTTTTTATACCACTCTATGCATTAATTTAAAAGCAAGAAAAATCACCTCAGAATATATTAAGATTTTACATTGCATCCAATTTATATTTTAAAACTTTGTGTATTTTTGAATAACAAGTGCCCTTCAGGTTGCTGACTTAATATTTGATATCTTTTTTTTCAATTAATGCTACAGAATAATCCCCCTTGTTTCCTATACTTTCATTTTTTAATTTTTTTTTGCTTTCTCTTTAGTATTTTTTTACTTCACATTGAAAAAAGTTCAATAATGAGTCTGAGATGGAAAAATCACCTTACAATTTTTTTTAAATAGAAACACATTTCTCTTGAGTACAAAGATAATAATATTTAAGACAAGAATGTATTACACAGTAAGTACCTCTAAAAGATGTGATTTAGCCCTATAAATTGTAGGTTTGAAGGTACTAACGTTAAAAGAGCACTTTTCAGGAGAAAGTCATGAATCTGATCTTGACCTTGGCAGGTAATGTCCTAAAGAAGGTCTTTGAGAAATGACTTGGTGATGGCTCTTCTCTTGCTAACGGTGAAATCTCCACTGCAGATATCTATGTTGTTGATATTTTTTTCTCTCTCTGTAGCCTGCGCAGGGACTCACAATACTGGATTTAATAGCTACAGTGAGCTATGCTTTCTACCTCCAAGAGGCTCCATTTGATCAATTTTATAGTCATTACTTAGGTCATCTGAGTATTTCCTAGATTGTATCAGATTA
Organism: Scalopus aquaticus; assembly: GCA_004024925.1. NCBI lineage: Eukaryota > Metazoa > Chordata > Mammalia > Eulipotyphla > Talpidae > Scalopus > Scalopus aquaticus. Next base: position 74,675 of record PVIJ01004913.1, on the reverse strand, counting down.
TTTCAGTAATGAAGGTCCTATATTTTATAAGTCTGTACATTTAACATACATTTCACTCATTTCCCCTTAAATCAGCTGCTGAGGGCTATTTCCTACAATATTGATTGGGGTCAACTACTTGGAAACACAGCATGCAATTACCTTTCTTCTCAATTTGTGGAATGCGGCCACAGGCCATTTTCTCAGAAAAGGGAATCCTACACAGAATGGGGGTGCACAGCTAGGTGAGGCAGGGATTTCAGGAGCAACCTTCAGGAGGGGTTAATAGAAGAAAGACTGGGCAAAAGTGTTACAGGGCAGGGAGGGGGAACCCCGAAACCCCCAAAACTGCCCTGTTCTAAATGGGTTCTGCCATCCGCCGCATCAATACAGAACATACAGGACCTTTTGTGGAAACAGACTTTAATACAATTAGAAAAGACAGAGAAGAAAAAGAATATATTTTCTAAGTCAAGCACCCAATGCTATCCAACTCCTAGTGGGTAAAAGTCCACCCAAACGGGACTGGCCCAAAGCAAGTCCCGAAAGCCTGCCACAAGTCTAGAGCAGCTTATGGCAGGGACCCACACATAAGGGTCAGAAACAGCCAGACAATTCTGAGAGGAACAGAACAAAATCAAAACCAAAATCAACATAGCCATCGTTAACTTCGCCATGGGTCTCTCACCCACCCCACGTATCTTTCAATCAGTCCAGGCCAGTGCAGCTTCTTTACAAGTCTCTCTGCTCCTTGGGCCTCTTCTGGCTCTCCATCCTTCCGTCTCCTCCTGTCTTCTGTCTGTGTGTTCTGTCTCCTCTGTGTGTGTCCTCTGTGTCAGTCCTCTCTCTTCTCAAGCTTCTTATATCCTGCTCAGTTCCACCCTACCTTGGGGCAACTGGGGACCACCCAGTTACAAAAGGAAAAGCTGAACAAGACGGTTGGAACAGCGGCCTCAGCAGACAACCTGTCCCTGAAGGCGACCTTCTGGAGATAGCTCCACTTGAGGCCAGGGTGCTAAGCTTTTTGTTTTAGTGCAAATGCAGATAACATAGACCCTTGAGGGGAGGAAGCTCCTTCAAGCAGAAATAGTTGCTGGTAGCCTCAGTTTTGAATTCTCAAAAATCCACATTCCTAGTAGTGGAAGGGATCACCTAGACAGTTTTCTGCAGCTTTCCCTCAGGCCACATACAACTTAATACTTACTCTGCTTACTGCTGAGATACTTGTCTGGGAGGCAGAGCTGCTGGGCACCCTTAGGGGCAAGGGCACCCTTTAGTCCACTGGAGAATATTCCCTTTCAAATGATTTGGCCAAAACAATTAGGCCTTTATCTTGACACTATTCATTCTGGGTAAGGTAAAATTTCTTCAGAAAAAGAAAAATCAAACAAAATAACCTTCTAATATAAACATTCCTGAAGGTACTAGACTGAGAATAAACCATAATAGTTTTTTAAAAAAGTGAGAATATATATAGGATATGAGAATTTCTGTGAGGGAAAATATCTTTTCCTATATTAAAATCTAAGGAAAAGTGTGTACAAAACTGTCTTCTTATCTCATAAACACAGTAGATCAAAATTAGGAAGCCTATTACTATATATCACTATATAATAAAAATTAAAATATAAGTTCTTTTAATAACTCAACATCTATTCTTGATTTTTTAAGTTTTTAGTGTATATATATTTATATATATAGATATATATACACTATTATATTTATTTATATTTCTATACACTATTTATATTTATATACACTATTTAGATTTATATTTATTTATATTTATATACACTATATATATATTTGTCCTATTGAGTCTTAGGCAAGTTAGAGTTAATTAGGCAGCTTCAGGGACTGTGCAGATGGGGACTTGGGAGGAGTTAAAGAGGCTTCTGAGATAAGGGCAACAAAAGGAATAAGGGAAGCTCCAGAGATAAGGGCAACAAATTCCAAAGGGGGTTAATCAAACACCCCAGGACATTCCTGGACAAGGGCAATGAAAAAGGGGGGATTCTCTGATAAGGACTGTGAGGCAGGAAGATTCCAAGCACAGTAGCAGATTAAGTGAGACCACGGAGAACTAACCAATCAGAGAGAGACTGAGGGAGCTTTAGAATAATTAGGGAATGTATATATTCCCAAAGCATGCCTCCATAAAGGCTTCTTTGCCTTTCCCAGGTACAGACACCTGGGAGTCCTTGCTTTTGTTCTTTCTCCTCTAAGTAAACTTTTCTTACTTTCTTGAACAAAGTTTGCTTCTCTTTGCTTACTTATCTGAATAGTCTGTGAATTCCTTTTTATGGCTTGGCCAGACAAGAATTCCTGGAGGTTTAAGGATTACCAAGGTGAAAAGCTGCAGCAGCAGCAGCTGTAATCACAGTAACAGCACACACAGGCTTCACTGTGACAATCTACACAAAATCTCCATTAGCAAAAAATCTGTTATTTATATTGGCTGTCTACTATGATCACTTTCTACGATGATCACATTTCAAGGTATTGCAATAATAAAAGATATCAAGGAGGACAAAATTATCATGACATGTAGGTAATTTCATAATTTACAAAGCAAATCCAAAAGATTCAACTGTAGTGCTACATTAACAGACATTAACATGCGATTTCCTCTATATAGCCTTCCTTTATATAGTCCTTCCTATATATAAAATTCATTCATTAAAGATAAGTCTCAATTTATCAGTTCAAATTAAAAACCAACCAGAATCTACATAAACATTTTCATATTCCTGAGAGACACAAAGATGATTGGTAATAAGGACTGGGAATACTCTTAGAAATCTCGATATCCAAGTTTTTAATTCTGCTGAAGTGAATCCATGAGCAGCGATCCAGAAAAGACCTATTCTGGCTAGGTAGACAGGGTAGAGGCCCCATGGAAAGTGAAAGTGGCAGACACATGAAAAAATTACAGGCCTTGTATCTGTGAGCAGGAGACCCCCAAAAAATGCTTGATAAAGAGAGGAGCAGGAGGGAGGGGGTGATGACACCCTGTTTCAAGCTGTGATTGTTAATCTCTAGCAAACTTCCAACCAGAATCTTTATAACCTGCATTTTTAGCCTCCTGTGTGCTAATCTTTAGCAAGCTGCCTCCTGCTTGTGTATTCCATAGATAGAAGCCCCTTAGCAAGCTATATTTGGTATAAAAAACCCTAGAAATATGCATTTCTGGGAGTACCCATTCTGGTGCCCCCTCTCTTTTACTGCAGGGAGCTGTCTGCTTTCCTGTAGCTAAATAAACTCTCTAAAACTCACTTCTCCCTGTCCCTCTCCTCAATTTTCATGGCGCAAGACAAGAACTGCCTGCCATTCTCAAGTCTCTTTCTTGTCTCCTACTCCAGCTATAAATCTTTTTTCTGGGCTAGTTCTTCCCTTGTTTTTAGATGAAATTACAACACATCCTGTTTGCTTTTTCAATTCCTTTTTAAATTCCTTTAGGTAACAAACTATCCTGGAATTAGTAATCAGTTAAGTGTAGTCTAAACATAATAACATCTTTAGTTTGCTAATGTTATCTTAATAAAGTATCACAAATGGGATGGTTTAAATGACAATGTATGTTCTGACATTTCTGGAAGTTACAATTCTGAGGACAATTCGAGTCAGCACAATGTTTCTTTGGAGATTCTTCTGCAGATGGGTAACAGGGTGGTCCCCAGGAAAAGGGTGCGTTCCAGGTTCCCTGCCCCACCCAAGGGAGGGTGGAGCTGAGCAGGAGGTAAGAAGCTGAAGAAGAGAAAGAGACAGAATAAGGAAGCAGGATGGAGCCAGAAGAGGCACAAGGCGCAGAGAGACATGTGAGGAAGCTGCACTGGCCTGGGCTGATTGAGACAGATGTGGGTGAGAGACCGTGGGGAGGTTAACAACAGCGATGTTGATCTGGGTTTTGATTTTGTTCTTTTCCTCCCAGAATTTTCTGGCTGTTTCTGACCCTTTTGTATGGGCCCCTGCAGAAAGGTGTTTTAGACTTGTGCAGGCTTTCGGGCCAATCCCATTTGGGTGGACTTTTACCCACAAGGGATTGGATAACTTTGGGTGCTTGATTTAGAAACTGTTCTTTGTCTATTCTGTGTTGTACTCTGATTGTATTAAAGTCTGTTTCCATTTAAGGTCCTGTATGTTTTGTATTGATGCAGTGGATGGCAGAACCTATTTCGAGAGGGCAGGTTTGGGGGGGTCTGGGGTGCCCCTCTCCTTGCCCTGTAACAGATTGTCTTCTTCAGGTGTGACTTCATCTTTTATAACGGACCATAGTGAGATTGGATAGGCCTGACCCTAGACATCTCAATATTAATTACTGGGCTTTAAAAGTCTTATCTCCAAATAAAAGGACATTCAGAGGTATTGACAGGGTAAAATAATGAGGATTTTAGCATATGCATTTGGTGGAGCATACAATTCATCTCATAACAATAACAAAAGTTTAAACTTCAAAGTTATAGGAATTACTCCCCCAGAAGAGCTCTGAGTTGATGCTGCTAAGTAATATGAAGACAGGATTTTTATGGACTTGATTTGTTGATTTTTTTTCCCCCGCTGGTGCATTTGTATTCATTTGCAATCTTGTTCACCATGAATCTTGACATTCCCAAGATCAAAACACTGACACACTATATGTTTTGAATATGCCTAAAGCCGAATCTGGAATGTAACAGATGTTATGTAAGTACTTCTCGATGAAATAATTCGGCCAAGTAATTTCAAAAATAATACAATTTGTGTTTTATTTCAATAATTCAGTTGTATTTTAACATATTAAAACATCTTTAATCTTATCAGTGACATAACTATGTTTTGGTAACCTCTGTTACCTTGGCACTCAAGTCTAAATCCTTAAGAGTTCTGACAGAAGACTAGTACACGCTTCCGAATTGAATTTCTAGCTTTCCAGACTGTGTATTTCCTAGGAATATCCCAGAGTGGTTAGCAGTCGACTACTTACTATAAAACAATTATTTTCATTAGAGGAAAAAGAACCTTAGTGATGCTTAGCGAGCACTGTGACAGAAGAACATTTAATTACCCAGTAAGTGGCCTAGTACAAGGCATTCTCCTGGCCACATCTGCCACCACTATGATTCATGGTTAATAAACAAGTGGGTATGTATTGCCTTTCAATATAGGATTACACTTGAAAATATAAGAGGTAAATCAATTATAATTTTATCAAGTAACATCACACAGAAAATTAATTATATATAGTAGCGTTGTGTTTATCAATTTGCATTCAGAGTAAGGAAAAGTATCCTTGCCATATAGTCCTTGCTTAATAAATGTTTTTCCTATGAATACATGACTGACTTGGCATTAATAGAAGCTCAGCCACAAATAAAAATAACAAAACTGTCCTGTGTTCACATATATTTTGCAAGTAGACTGCAGTGTTGAGAGGAATAAAATGAATCATTTTCCTTTTAAAGGGAATCATCAGTCTTTTTCTGGTGTGGAGAATGAGAAAGAGGGAAAATGGACAAAGAAAGATAATCTGGGCAATATAGCAGAACTCCTATCAGGGAATTACCATGTCTTTGACTACTAAGATCCACTAAGGTGGATTAGATCTCTAAATTTATCTTGATGAATTTTGTTTTTTTACCACTGGTTTACATTAGGTACTCTAGGGTGAGTTTTGTCTGTTTCTCTCTGTTGTCTGATGAACTACACAATGCTGGCATTTGGTATCAAACACCAATTGTGATGGTCTGAATTATGTCCCTCTCCCCCACATTCCTATTTTGACACCCTAACTCTCAATGTGATGGTATTTGGACATAGGACCTTTTGGAGACAATTACGGTCACATAGTTCTTAGGGGAATAATTTAAAATGTGTTTCTTCAAGACTGATCACATGTCTGGTGTACAGAAAATAAATTAATATGCATATACACATACCTGTGTAATAAAAACATGCACACAGCTATTGCATATGTATATATATGTGTGTAGATATGTATCCAAATCCTCAGGTGATTTCTTTTTTTTTATAATCTGTACCATTTGAAAAATTTAGACCTCATCTTTCAAAATGTGTTCTGTTGGTCAATAGTTGGGTTCCTGGGGACCATGAAAAATTCAAAATGTGAAGCTGACCCCTAACAGGTCTACCGAATCAGGATATTCATGTCACCAACATCTAAGGTGAGTCTTAACATTAAAGTTTGAGAAGTTCTGTGCAAAGCTTCTGGAATATCTTACTGATGAAAAATGCAGTCAAAAATAGCAGAGCGCTATGTCAGAACAGTGGGCAATGGTAAAAATACAAAGAGCAGGCAAAAGTAGGGGATCAAATATGGAATGAAGGGTAACAGCAAGGCAACTAATTCCAAAGATCAACCAATCTTCGATATTCAAAGAGGTATATGATGGGAGATAGAGTTCTTCTAGCTATCAAAAGATGAGAGTCAGACAAATGGGGAATTCAAGAAAATCTTTTGCCCTCTAGGAAATGGAAGTATAAAAAATCAATGCATTTAATTTAGGAAGTGTCCCCAGATTGTCAATGTATATTAAAGATTGTAAGCTGAAAAAGATGAGAAATAAGATGCGGACATTTGTCACTATTCCATTCCATGTTTGTTTTTTTTTTTTTTTTTTTGGCTTACGGGAATGCAATATTGTGAGGGGGGAAAAGTGGATTAAAAAAATACAAAGGATGCAGAGTATATATCAAAAATCCTAAAGAGTTTTGGGGGAGCGTGTTTAGCTTTCCTTAGTTGATCCTGAGTTAAAAGAAGGGTCAAAAAACAGAGGAGCTGGGAGTTAACAACTAAGGTTTGATTATTCTGTACTGGCTAATGCAGAGGCTGTGGGGCAGGATTCCACTTTCAAGAATGGCCTGGCCGTGGTCCAGTGCGAAGTCAGTCTCTCCTGGTGCTCAGCACTGGGGGACACATGTCTGCTTCCAGAGCACCCTAAAAAATATCCACTGCTTACCCAAACTGCTTACTTACATGGGATTGTTTAGAACAATTTTTTCCCACCCCAAATTAGCAACTAGCCTCCTTGTCTGAGTTCATGCAATAATCGCCATCTTGCCAATACCTGTATTTAATTTTCTCCGATAAGTTTAGAAGTATGACCACACACATCCACATCCAAGCTCAGTGCTCCAAGGGTATGTTTCACCAACAACGTGATATCCATATTCTGTATTAGTGTAGGAGGTGATGTTATAAAAAGAGATGAGATGAGAATTGGAAAATAATCAAGGAATTTTAACTCAATGCTCCAGATCTGAAAAAGAATAGAAATTAACTTTGCCTCATTGCCATTCAAAAAGATCCCATGAGCTGATAGGATCCCTTGATCGTGCAAGAAAGTGGACCACAGGTGGCTGCAGAAAATGGGGTTTTAACTCCTTTTCATTCATTTGAGGAGGGGCAATTTGGTGAGAGAAAAAACACTGAAGAGAATCAAGCTGGTGTGGCATCTGACTTGGCACACTTTTTAACTATCATTGTTGCTATGATAAAAATGTAAGCTGCAACAGAGCGATCTTTGCAAAACCATATTGACAGGCTAGGATTTGGAAGAAATCCTAACCCAGCATGCAACTTTCAGAAGGCCTAAAATTGCATACCCCAGGCTTCCAATGCAAGCGAGCTCCTGCTGGGGAACAAGGCAGATGAGAGCTATTACATCAGGATGGGGCCTGTCCTCAAAGCCAGGGGAAAACTGCCAAAAATGTTGAATTTTAATAAAATTCCAGATGTAACACCCATGTATCTAAATGACTCGAACGCTGTTCTCACATCCTTTTAAAAGAAATATTAGTTTACATATAGTTAAACACTTGGATAATGTACCACTGATTTAAATAGCAATGCGCGACAAGCAAAAATTATCCACCATGTACAACTCAAAGTGGCAGTGTTATTTTTGTTCAGTTATTGTCAATGATCTTCCAAGAGTTTGGAAACATTAATATTTCTAGAGTGCATCAAGTCAAAAGCACATACAAGTCTGCCTTCCTAATTCTTAACTAATGAGTGTGATGTTGCTTCTAAAGCCCTTTGGTGTCCCCTGCTCCTTCCAGGAGAAGTAAAAATTCCACAAGTGGAGTGCTCCCACATTGGGTAAATACGCATTTTCACCCACTTGTCTAAAGACCACCCGGTATTCTTGATACTTTGGTTATATAAACAATTGTATAGGGCTACAAAATATTTAAAATCATCAAACTGACGAAAACATGTGGAGAAAGAATTATTGGAGTTCAGAGATGTTCTTGAAATGACCAGGCAACTTTCTGAAGGAGGAACCAGGCTTCCTTCAGTCTCAGAGCAACTACATGGCCCAGTAATTGAGAAACACTAACCTTAAAGGCTACGTGTACAATCAAACTTCAGAAGTGCTATGTAAGGAGACCAACTTGTAGCTGAAACCTTCTACCATCATTGTAAAGATCCTTCAGGGGCAAGTTATCTTTCTCTTCTTGAGGTAAATTTCCTCAACATAAAACGTAAGAGTAGAGCTGATCTCTAAAGACATGCAATAAATGGTCTTATTTGACTCATTTTTTTGGTCTCTTACCCCTCATGGGTTAAACCATGTTCATCCTCCACAAAAATAAAAATTTTTACACCTCCCCAAATTAAAGTCCTGACCTCCAGTATCTCAGAATGTGACCTCATGTGTTTATAGGGCATTTAGAGGGATTACTGAGTTAAAATTAGGTCTTTAGACCTTAATCCCATATAATTGGTGTCCTTAAAAAAGTAGAAATCTGTACAGAAAGATATTCACAAAAAGATAACAGTGTGAAGAGTAAAATGAGAGAAGAGGAGATACACATGCAAGGCAAGAATGCCAGGTGTTGCCAGAAACCACCAGGAGCATCTAAAAAGAACAGAACAAGTTCTGTCTCCAATCCCTCAGGAGACAACCCAAACAACACCTTGGCCTAACTGCTGGCCTGCAGAACCATGAGACAACACATATCTGCTGTTTAGGATACCAAGTTTGCGGTGCTTTGTTATGACAACTCCGGAAGAGTAATCTATACCCTACTTCAGATGTATGTCTGTGACGTCATCCATATAATTCTGACGCCTCAAGCCTTGCCGGGACCGGGTGCCAGCCAACGCTGTTGACTAGCTGCTGCTCCGCTCTTGCAGAAACCACCTATTTATTTTTACTCCACGACTTTATCCACCAATGCCCTCACACAAGACCTATAACAGATTTTCTTCTTGGTTATTGGGCACAGAATCCATCTGACTTTCTCTGGAAATTTTCCGTGAGCCATTTTTGCAGCTTCCATTGTTCCCGGGAGCCTCACAGGCTGCTCCATAACAGCACCTTCCTTATGTCCCACCCTGATGCCTCCAGCAGCTACGCGCCACACTGGCTCTACCAGCCTGTGCACCGCAGGCTCCTCTCAGCCCTTCCCATGGCAGGTGGCCCCTACATCATTAGGCATTCTCAGGCAAGGTGATCAGTGACAGGATATGGCTGAAATAAATCCTTCCTGCATTCTGACTGGAGAGTAGAGTTTTTATTTATTTTTATTAAAGATCTATGTTTATTTTATTTATGCATAGAAGAATTGGGATGTAGGCCAGAGGTCTGGGGGTGGTGAGAGGATTCACCAGAGACAAAGTGGGGGGCAGAACAGGCAGGCCTACTGAAATGCACTGCTAGGGGGAGCAGCGGACAAGAGGTCTGCTAGAGAGGTGGATTTAAAAAAAAAACTTTTTTGGTCTCCTTGGTGGTGCAAAGGGTTGTCTCAGCACTGTGAAGTTATCTGCAGTCACTGCAGCACAAGTTCAATCCCTGGCCAGGGAGAATCCCACATGGCGCAGCAGACCTCTCCTGCCTTGCCAGCTGCTCCCCTCAGCAGTGTATTTCAGTAGATCTGCCTGTTCTACTCCCCACTCTGTCTTTAGTGAATCCTCTCACCACCACTCCCAACTCTGGCCTATACCCCAGCTCTAGTATGCATAAATAAATGTTTAACAACAACAACAAAAAAACCTATTTTCAAAGACACTATGAAACAAATTTAAAGAGTAGGATCAATTTACTTCTAAGAGACAAACAGATATCTTTTAAATATTGTGTGTCTTGAAAGATCATTTCTTTTGACAGGATTAAATTAGCAAAACAAATTGTTATGAGAGTAACTGACACAAAAGAATTCAAATTTTATATCACTGATCAAGAATAAAGTTTGTAAAAAGCAGGAGGAAATTAGGGGACTTTAAATATTATGTATAGGATAGTAGCAGCTTTAACATAAAAATGATGACTACAATATGAGAATAATATGTAATGTACATATTATAGAAATAGTTTTTGGCTCAATTTCATTAGTAGTCAGAAAATACAAATTAAAATGAGACCTATTAAATTTTCAAAATTGAGATAGCTGAAAATAAAAAGTGTTGGAGGGGATATAAATTAGCTGAAAATCCTAAATTCTCTTAATGAAGGCATAAATTGATACAACTATGTTGGAGAACCTATAAAATTATCTTTAAAATCAAATATTCACAGTCCATTACAACAGACTCCACCACCAGATTTACTCCCTAAAATACATTTTACATGTGAATAAAAGACCTTCCTAAAAACCTTCATAGCAAGTAAGTACCTAATCAAATCCAAAAAAAAAAAAAAAAATGACCAAGAACCAACAATACATATCAATCAACAGAACCACTAGTATATTTGCTACATAGCTGTGAGATACTTTCACAGGGGTGAAAATGAATGTTCTACAATCACAACATGAGTGACTTTCATACATAATACAGAACAAAAAGAAAATCTGCTCTACAAGACCAAATGGAAGGGTTATGTCACACTCTTTTAAAAGAAAAGCTAACCATGTAGAAATACATACACATGCGGGAAAATTGCTTTTTTTTTTTTTTAAACCAACAATATAGGATTAAACACACGGTTCAGGACAGTGATTACCTTTGGGGTGCTAGGAAGTAAAGACCACTTAAGGAAATGGAGTAATTATGGCTCTTAGTTTGGGTATTGATTTTATCACACTTTTAAAAACTATGACCTAAACAACTTCTATTTGTATACATCAAATAGCCCATCAAAAATCAAACTTCAAAACTAAACCAAAGGGATGTTTTGGGAAGAATTTGTGGTGTATAAATTTATTGGTTGCAACCTAAAATACTTAAAATGTGAGATAGTTAAAAATACATTGGTTCTCTAGTTTCACCATATGAAAAGTATTAAAAATGCAAAACATTTAAAAATAAATAGCTTTGGACTTCATACTATCCTTTATGTTTAAAGCATGCATGCTATGTATCTATTTCGAAAATAAGAAATTCAAGTTTAAAAAAGCAAGGTATAAGATAGTAAACTTAATTTTGGCTTTTCTCCTTTCACCAAGTATTTCTCAAAATATTTTCACTAATCTAAGCAATATATACTCAGGGTGGAGTTCAATCACCAGTCACCAGCTTGTTACTTATAAGCAGCATATTTCTATCTCACTTAAAGCCAAACAAAATAAGCGAGGAAGCATACTGTGACAGGGAGCAAAAATGAAAATTTTAAAGTAGGTTCACATTATCCCTGGTTAATCCCCTAGGAAGGCAGACCCCCTGACTACGATGCACAGTGGCCCGCTGCACACAATTTAATGAGTGAAAGCTCTCACTGGAAATGAGTTTCCAGGCAGCTGTTGATCCTGAAAACACTCTGGTCCTCAGTTGTACCACTGGGTACCTGCTACCTTTTGGCTGCTGTGCCTATAAGACTTCTTTCTTTCCGCCTTTTGTTTTGGGATCATAATGGAGAAATTCATTTGAAAGTCTACTTAAAGTCTACTTTTTCTTATTCTGATGCAGCAAAGAGGTATACTCAAAATTGACTTGTGTTTGCTCAGTTTTTCTGTCTTATCAGTCAGGAAACAATATTTTTATAAGTATTTCCTCTTTTGGTTGCTATAGTGTAGTTTTCTTTCCTTAATAAAGTGACAACGTTTACTTTCCTTAGTATCTCTGTGTCCTGCCATCTGTGTCTCCTCCCTTCTCTCACTCCCTCTGTTCCTATCCTTCAGAAGCACACTATGAAGAAAATACAACCAACCCGCTCTCCCAGTCAGGAACCCTTCTTAGAGACCTGCTCCCATTTTCTGCTTCCATCATTGTTAATCAGCATAAACTTAGGAGACTTCAGAAAAAAAGTAGGTATGTTTGTTCATTTCACAGCTTCAGTATCTGACATTGTGAACCACAGAGAAAAAGTTTACATTTTAACCATCAAAATCTGAAACTCAGAATTCTAGCAGTACTAGAGGCTGCAATCATCAACTATCACGGCATGTCTATTTAAAGCTCACTAAACCCCATTTGGCTTTATGGGTAAAGAAATAACAGGGAATACACAATAATGTAAAATATATAAACCAATATATGGATAGATATACATTAAAAAAATAATCAAAAGACTTACTTATTCCTCTTTGTACCCAATACATTATTTTAGCGAAGGATTGGAAGAATTTGGAAATTCCTTTTACATTTGTTTTTCCATCAGTTCCCCTTGAAACCTGATATTCATACTGAATAATCATCATAGGTCACTGGGATCCTCACTGTATTAAGAGCAGCTATGGTGAACACCATTACATCATCTAATCTTTATTGTGTTTATGATTCCTGAAATTGGGAGGCTTTGTGGGATAAATGTATGAAAAAAAATCAGTCATTCTGTATATCTCTAGTCTACATCTTTATCTCTGTCACAATAACTTTTTTTCTTTTTCTTCAATTTTCCTATTAAACCCAGGGGCATCTTACACCTTGGTTTAGCCAGAGTAGCCTTGGTCTACACCCACTATACAAGCATGATTATTCAGAGCATGCTTTCTTTGTCATGCTTTTCCATTCTGAGGACACTGTATGACTACTGTAAACTGCATGGGCTGTTAATCCTACCTTCTGAAACGATCCTGAAAAGCTGCCATTAAGTTACACCAAGTCAATGGAATAAGTGGAAGACTGTGACAGACAATCACTATTGCCCTTGACTATAGAATCACGGTTAAAAATACTGTCTTCCCCCACCATACCTCATGAACTAACAGAATTATATTTGGATGATTACAATAGAAACTCCAAAATATAGTTTAAAAACACAAGGGTTTATCCTATCAGGTGAAATGACATCAGAAAAATGTCTGCTTTGATATTGCAAATTCTGTTTCACGGGATAGCAAGTGCTATCTGAATCACCTCACTCACACAGTCCTCAACCTTGAGGTCACTTAGACTTCCAAAATACCAGTGGAAGTTCCAGCCTTCACATTGGCACTGCAGCCAAAAGAAGAAAAGGAAGGAGAGCATCCCACTTTAAATATGTGACTGGTCACACCTAAGGAAGATGGTCACAATTAAGGAGAAGATTATGAAGTGAATGCAGATTACTGCATTCTCAAAAATGCATATGTATTCTTTGCATGAAAGAGAGGTGTTGGAAAATAAGCTGTGACATCCCCTAACATAAATCAATATCTAAAGACCAACTGTACCAGATCTACAGCAGGTCTCTGGAGCTGAACACTCATGTTAAACATTTTAACTTCACTGTCTTGGGTCCTACAGGGGAGATGATGACAATTCACACAGAGGGTTACTTTGAGGATTCAATTAATACATGCCAAATACTCAGAAGAATACACTTCCCCGTATAATAACCTACTCTAAATACAAGACACATCATACTTATTTTATATGCAGAAAGCTATATTTAGCTAGATTTCTTAAGTTTAATATGGAATGTCTTTAAATTTCCAGTTGATTCACTTACACTATTTCTAGTTCCTGGACAAGTGCAGAAGGTAGAATAAGGTGTTTCAAAATTTCAACATGCAGTACGGTTGGTGTCCAGGGGCAGCTCCTTCTAAAAGAGCTGGCAAGCTCTATTTCAAAAAGTCTAAGGGTGAAATGTATCATGCTGGTGAGTTTGTGCCAGGTTTTATTCTCCTCCAAGATTTAGAAATTTTAATAGCACTCTGCTGAATTAGTCTCTCAGGTTGTCTTTCATTAATCAAATCCACCAGTTTGAATTTATAGCCACAAACAACTGTACAGGGACTAGAATGTTCAGGTTACCAGATTTACACAGAAGAAAATAACTTGAATCACTATGGTTGGTGTCTGCTAGGTACTGAATTAAAACTAAGTACTTCTGATGTGTAAAGCCATTTTCACAAAAGATACAGCATTAGGTGGCAGCAGAGTAGGAGATGTTGACTTCCCTCGCCTCCTGTTCTCAAAATAATACCTGGATGCACATGTTTCTGGTCTGTCTTTGCATATCAAGACTTTTTTGATAGGCATATTCTACCCTTAGATGTTTACTGCATTCAATTAGGATTCAAGTAAGTCTTCTATAACTCAAGGTCATCCAGCCTTTTGCTGCTTTTCTCTGTCCTAGTTCATGGAGATCTCTCCCCCTAACACACAAACCACAACCAGCTCAAAACACAATACTCAACACTATCTGGACAAGAATCCAAGTCTTAATGAATTCTTCCAAGTGCAGACAGCAATATGCAAAAGAACTGGCATTAAGCCAGGCCAATCTGAAACCATGTGTTTCCTCTGACATCAGAAGATTTGCTAGAGATTCTTTGAAATATTTTCCATGACTGTAGTTTATCACTTACTATCATCCAAAATTGTGCCACATATCACCCAAAGTTTTGTCATTGAACTAGGGGGAAACAGACACATTAATGGATGACTTGGCAAAGCATGAAATACATTGACTTATGCACTAAGTGTTCGTGGAGAGATGCTTCACAGAGGTGGAATTTAGTTTTAATAGCAATGCTTGGTGAGAGATAACATTCCCCAAAGACAGTCACCTCCTTAATTGTTGCTTCTTGCTTCTCTCCTTACTGTCAGTTTCAAAAAGCCTATTCACCAGCAGGACTTCATGTTGTCTTTGCTGCAACAGCAGCTTTGCATTGTGGAGAGCCAGGTGGTTGCATGAAGATAATGCAGTTCATGTTAATACAACAATAGTAGAATCAGGCATGATTGGAAATTATGGACAGTCCAATTGTCACAGCTTAGTCCTGTAGTCCCAGACTGGTTTTTAAACAGCAGGGCTGACATAATCAAGATTCTACTTCTTGTGGGCACATGCAGGCAGATTTTACTGAATAAAAACTAAAATGTTGTAGTTAGATCTAATGCCATCAAAATTGCCTACGCTTTAAATGTAGTCTGCCATTTAAAAATAGGATCCATGTAGTCAAAGGTAAAAGCAAGTTCATAGACCCCAAGAATCAGTTTCAGATACAGACTGTCTCTGTAAGGTTGGTTAACCCAGACTTCGATGTAAGATAGTTCGATACTCTCCAAAATTTACAAGAACAAATCACTCATTTTTTTTCCCTTCTACACAATCAATAGCAAGGAATTTACAGAATTTTTAACATTTGCCTTTATGAAAAGGCAAAATTTGTTGGGAAAACACCTAATGGGACATCTGGGTTCCATACAGTAGCTTGGATATTCTGATGTAGGATGTCCTAATGTGGAATCTGTTCTCAAGTCTCTCCAACTCTCTTTTGTGAGACAGATTTTAAATCATTTTACTTTCCTCGGATGGATTCCCATTTACAAAAGGCTTTTTAAAAATATGTTTGCTACAGTTAAACTCATAAATGTAGGTATTATCTCCCTCATATTCAGTGGCACTCATCATGCACATACTCTGTCTGGATTCTGTGTAGACACAGTATATCAGTGTATACAATTGAAGGTACTATATTTTATTGAGTATGCTGAGAAGAGAGCTAAATAGATCTCTGTAAATAATTGCAATAACTAACTTTTTACTTACTCCACTTGGGTATACCATCTTACAGTATTTCAGGAGCTTGGTATAAGTATCCCATCCACTGCGTAGATCAGAAAACTAAACCACAATAGAGTGAAAAGAAACTCACTGCAGATAAACCAGCCATAAAGTGATGGAATTCAGTCTGAATTTAAGAAGATTAATGCTACAGACACTGCAAGTAATCGTGACTCTAAACTAGTGGTTATTGATGGGTGGACTCCACCCAAATCAGCAAATTTGTTGAGAACTTCTTCAGATATGTTACCACATTATGTGCACAATCACACATCCACAATCCTACACTACAGTCAACTGAGCCCCCTACAAAGTGTTAATGTAAGTTGTGGTTAGAAAGTTAGACATAGTGATGCTAACAATAGATTTTTATAGAACTTACTTGCTATAAGCATAATATCATTACTTATTCTAAAATAGTGTGTCAAAGTAAAGAATTTCCTTTGCTGTTAACACTTAGCATTTTTGAGACACTATCTGGGGTTTCTTAAGTGAAACTAGGCCACTACCATCTACCTAGTCACTTTGATACTAAAGCTTAGAAGATTTGTTTAATGCGATTTAACATTTTTTATTTATCTTTTAATGCCTATTTCCTCAGTGATGATAGAAATCCAGCAGGTAATCTCATAGCTGAATTTGTAGCTCCAAAATCTTATGGATGAAAAATAGGTTATTGAACCTAGGTAGTCAGGATAATGAAAATCTATCCATTTTTCTTAAACTGCTTACACAAATATCTTATCAAATGTCATTAAGGTCATTAAAATCTCTTGGGTGAGGGCCTCCCCGGTGGCGCAGCGGTTGAGCGCTGCACTGTGGAGCTGTAGGCAGCGTGCAACGCGAGTTCGACGCCCAGCCAGGGAGAATCCCACATGGTGCAGCAGACCTCTCCTGCCTTGCCCGCTGCTCCCCTCAGCAGTGTATTTCTGATCTGCCTGTTCTGCTCCCCGCTCTGTCTCTGGTGAACCTTCTCGCCGCCCCATGCCTCTGGCCTGTACCCCAGCTTGTATGTAATAAATAAATAAATCTTTAAAAAAAAATACATCTCTTGGGTAAGGTATCTACAGCACTTTTAAGAGATTATTGCTGACTCAATCACAATGATTATTGGGTTCTAATTATTTTAATTGTTTTTATGAAATTACAATGTACGGTTATTAGTCCCATACAGTAAAGTAATAACCATCAATAGCCAATTACAATTGATAGTTGCCATAGGTGTATAACCAGTCAAAATATATCGGGGTGCACTAACTGGTCCTATAATTTAATAAGACAGTCTCATCAAAACTTAGCACACCTGCCAAATTGCTGCCTGTGGCAATAGTAAAATTCAACTAGCAACACCTATTATCATCCTTTTTAGGTTACTTGTTTGCTTAAAAGTACTTAATCCAAAAATATCCCCAGGAAGAGTGGACATATTTTGCTCTTTGACTTTAATAGTGGAGAAACATGTAGAATTAGAGTTCCCTGTACCTGAAGACACACTAATAATAATCCCAATTATTTCCAATTATTCTCCCAAATGTAGGTGGTGAGTTGGCAGCTGTAGTTAATGAAAATGGCACTGAGAATCAGAAGACCTGGTTTGTTTGCCACACATCTATAAACCTTGGGCAACTCATTCCAACAACTCTGAACTTTATTTCCTTCCATGTAAATAGCAATGCAATGATTTATCTCTTCACCTCCGAGAATGCATATGAAGAGTCACTAATATTTATTAATAAAAACTTGCACAAAAAGTAAAATTCAGTTCAACTAAAATGGCAGTAAATTTTAATAAAACTATTGATTTATGCACCTTTCTTTCTATGGATCCATTTTTATCCTCCCCTAAACATTCTAAATATTGCAGAAAATACTCACATGACCAAAAATAGTATTTTTATTTATGTAGGACTTACATTAGAGATTAGAGAAAAGAAACTAATGGTCACCTAAGGCATGTTTATAATCAGTTTTAAATGAGAGAGTTAGTTATGTCTTTCTAGTAATAAATGCAGAGACTCAAAAACAAAAAAATATTTTGTTATTAAGGATTTTCAAGCGGGTGTCAAAGTCATAGGTCAGGGTGTGTTTTCTGTGATAAAGAATCTTTTGATACAGAATTAAAAATGGGGAAAAGCCCATTTCTTTTTCTTATATGAAAATATTTTTATCTATGTGATTATATAAAAAGATAATCAGAATAGTGAGAGAAAATATAAATTTCCTATCATTCTATATTGTCTCCATCACTAGATTTACACTTAACTGAATTATTTGCAATAGCAATATAAAAAAATAAATAAATCCCCAATTTGAATGCATTTTCTGACTGATAAATACCTTTATGCCTGTGCCTTTTTGCAGGAGTTCTCTATGCTATGGTGGGTCTATTCAAGAAATTATGAAATATACTTGATCCATTCAAATACAATTCCTCCCAGCATCACAGAATCTTTTCATACTCCTCAAATCATGCATTTCTCATCTCATTTTTGCATAGAAATAGATATTAACCTTTCCTTTTATGACACTATTATTATTATCTAGAACTCTTTTTCTGCACATCAATTGTGTAAATGAAAAAGGTACTTCCAGTAAAGAAAGGATAACTCTCCTTAGGGAGCTGACAACATAATGGAATGTTGTTTGTATTAAAAGTGCAATTCTAGCTGAGGTTTTATTTTTTAAATACCTAATAATCCAAATTATCACAAAGTCGAATCTACTCCCTGGTGGTATATTAAAAAGCTGTATTCACAAGGGCACTAAATAAGTTACTATTAGATAAGTTTCTTCTCAGTACAGGGCCAAATTTCTGTTTTTAATTGACTTAATTAATACTTTCTTGTGGTAACAAAGAAACCTCATTTGAACAACCGGAAATACAAAAGCAAAACATATCTGCTATTTAATTTAAAAGAAGATCGTAACATCTTCGCCCACATTTTAAAGGTGACTAGAAATCCTTTATGCAAATAAAATCATTCGTTATGTAACAATTTTGATGAGAGCACATACAAAAGACAAGTTCATATGTCTAGAAGTAACAATAGAGTAGAAATAATATTGAATGTGACTTGTGCGTGTGGCAGGGTGTGTATGAAGGGGGGAAGGGAAGCCACACAGGAGCCCCCAAACTAGATGAAGAGGAAACCAAGAAACAGAGAAGAAAGAATTTGTTGGCTAAGGGGGACACTGAAATAAGGAGTAGAGCTTCATCACTGGAAAACTGTACTTTCCCTATCACTTCTGGTATATTTATTTGACCAAACTAAATAATTATTTCTTGTGTAGGACTCAAAGTTTGGAAAATAAGTAAGAGTCTCACATGAGGATCAGTGGCGGTGATGCACAGGATGTCAACAAGGTTTATCTTTTGAAATGTCAACTTCTTTCAACATCCAAATGCCATTTTCTAGTTTCCAGGACCACCCGATTTTGCCTCTTGGCTGCCTCACGCTTCTCTTCTCACCGTGTAATTTGGAACTGGGATCTCCTGAAAAACAGGGAGACCCTAAATTGTACTGGGTGAGACTGTGTGCTTGAAACAGTTTTCAGTTTCTTCTATGTCCTTTAATGGTATTCTGAACTTAAACTAGTTAACTTAATTGAGTTTTTGGTTTTTGTTTTTTGGTAAAATTGGTATATCAACTTAACCTTGAAATAGCTCTCTGATTGGGAGGCCTGAGGAGTGAATTTCAGAAAGGAGGAAAGGGTCACCATATCTGCATCTTCAAAGAGGTGATGTGAGCACCAAAGGCACATACTCATCAGGGCACACACAAAGATCACTACAAACATGGGGAGCCTCAGCAATCGCTACTTCAAAAAAGAGGGGGCAAAATCAACCTAGAGGGGGTAGGTTGAAGAGTACGCACAGGTGCTGGAGATAGTGAGTCTCAAAGGAAGGAGAGTTTTAGCCACTCACGAGGATACCAACAACCTGGAAGTGATAACTTCTGAGGTAAAACTCAGTGACCCAGCCGGCTCTAGACTATAAGACACCAAATGTTAGAACAATAAACACTTTTCTTAGGAGGACTCCAAGAAAATGAGGATCCTCAAAGAGAACAAAGGTTCAAAGCAAGGAGAGAGAGAACATGCAACAAGCAAGTTCATTTACAGCAAAGCTTGCTGAAGACGTAGAGCCCCATGGGGGACTGACAAAGGCAGGATGTAGAGAAGGTTCTGGACAATGAGACAGGAAGTGCAGCGTCAGCAGCAAAGCTGTGGAGGGCAGATGGAGACCTGAGATATGTTCTGGGCCTTCACTGTGAATGTCAGAAATGAGAGGCTTTTTGCCTCATCGCTCAACCTTGCCAAATGTCATACCACGTCCATAGATATCAGTTTGCTTGTCTTGATGAAAAAGTTTCATGTTGACTATTTAGTGACTGGTGTGTCCTCAGAAGGATGTAATCTGTGTTTTGTCTATGTGTCGCTTCAGGGAGAATGGCACCTTAGAGTCCTCTGTTTCCTCCTGTGAGATGCTTACCTGTAAAGAATAAAACTGTCCTCCTTACCCTCCTCCTCTCCCAGGTAGAAGCAGCTTTGATGTTTTTAAGACTTAACTAAATCCTTATTTCAGAGAAAATGATGTTGCTGTATCTCAAAGAAGCATTTCTCAAAATTTGATCCTTAGACCAGATTTACCTAATTCTTCTAGATAACGCATTAAAATACACTTTGAGGTTTACCATAGACCCACTGAACCCATTTCTGATAAGGAAACTTAGAAAGATTATCTTGTGATGATCACTACTGTTTGAAAAGCACTTTTTAAAATCCTGAAATATTCTCTTCCCCCTTGCTAGGGACAGTCAAAGTATTTCTAAGGAGTAGAACAAATACCATGAGTTTAGGAGTTATACTGTAGACTTATGGACACCAGGAGATCACAGACTTATAAACTCAAGATCAAGGATTCCCATGTTGCGGCCTCCCTGGTGGCTCAAGGGGTTAAGTCTCAGCACGGTGAAGCTATCACCAGCTACTGCAGCGGGAGTTCAATCCCTGGCCAGGGAGATTCCCACATGGCGCGACTTCTGTCTCACCTGCTGCTGCCCTCAGCAGTGTACTTCAGTCCATCTGCCTGTTCTACTCCTCACTCGTCTCTGGTAAATCCTCTCACCTCACCCCCATACCTCTGGCCTGCACCCCAGCTCTTGTAAGCATAAATAAATAAATCTTTAAAAAAAAAAAAGATTCCCATGTTGAGATTAGCACATGGACAGATATAAGGTCCATCTAGTTCGGGCCCAGGGTCACAGAAAGCTGAGGCACTGGATGATAATAAATGTGGAGTTCAACATTCTGTGAACTGAGAAATGCAGAAAGGGTGAGCTGGTCAGAGCAGGGCACAAAAGGAGTGCCACGGGTGGGCAGAAGGTCGGTCCAAGAATCAGACAGCTGTGCAGTGGCAGCAGGGAGCAGCAGGTCACATGGGCATTCCCAGCCTCACCTCTAAATGTGACCATGTCAGGGGCCTCCCCGGTGGCACAGCGGTTAGGCTCTGCGCTGCGGAACTGTTGGCAGCGGAGACGCGAGTTCGATGCCCAGCCAGGGAGATTCCCACGTGGCGCAGCAGACCTCTCCTGCCTCACCCGCTGCTCCCCTCAGCAGTGTGTTTCTGTTGATCTGCCTGTTCTGCTCCCCACTCTGTCTCTGGTGAGCCCTTTCACCACCCCACACCTCAGGTCTGTACCCCGGCTTGTATGCATAAATAAATCAATCTTTTTAAAAATAAATAAATAAATAAATAAACGTGACCATGTCAAGGCTTGGCCCTGGCCTACTTTCCTAACCGCTTTCCAGAATTCTTCAGTGATGTATTTAACTTCACGCTTGACATCGCACATTTCCAGATTTTTCTATGTGCCCACCTTCCAACATGCAGGCCTCTTGAATCTGTTCTTCTCCAAGTATCCTCACTGTGGATGGTGCTAGCAATGGGAGACCTCTCTTCTCCCTACCGCTCTTGATAAATCTATCAAATACTGACAATCTCCCCTCCCCAGCAAAAAAATTAAGTACTTTATTCAATGAATTGCTATCTTGTGTTCTCTACAAATTCCACTAGGGCAAAACACCATTTTTGCCTAAATTTCTATACAGTAGGCTCCCAGCTGATGTCCTCTCTTAAGTAGGTTACTGACAACTAGTTAATAGTTAAATTATGTAGCACTTATTTACTTTGTGTAATCCAGTTTTTAGAACTCTTTTTTAAATATGAAGAATTTTTTTAACTCCTGAAAGTAATAATCGCATTGTTCTCATTTAGAGATAGAAATACTGAAGTATACAGTCACCAACAAGGAATTAGGGCTTTTCTGCACAGAGCGGCCAGAGGGATGCTTTTAAATTATAAAACTGATTGTATCAATAGCTTGTTTATTTTTTTAAGATTTATTTATTTATGCATTCAAGAACTGGGGTGTAGGCCAGAGGTGCGGGAGTGGTGGTAAAAGGATTCACCAGAGACAGAGTGGGGAGCAGAACAGGCAAATTGACTGAAGTATACTGTAGAGGGGAGCAGCAGGCAAGACAGGAGAGGTCTGCTCCACCATGTGGGAAGCTCCCTGGCCGGGGATAGAACTCTTGCCACTGCAGTGGCGGCAGATAGCTTCATAACGCTGAGTCTTAACCCCTTGCGTCACCAGGGAGGCCCCTCAATAGCCTGTTTAGATCATCCAGTGCATGGTGAGTGACTCAGAATAAAATCCCAAGTCTGTATCCTGTATCACCAAGTCCTTTTCCCACCAATCTCTTCTGCACTACTTTCTCATTGTGTTGCAGCCACACAGACTCCACACATCCTCCAAGTTTATATTGCAAGGACAGCCTTGCAGAGGAGTTCTTCCTACTTGAAATATTCTGCCTGTGCCCAGGCCCTCATGACAGGTGCTACATATCATCAGTGTTCAGCTTTATTGTCACCTAAGATAAAGCTTAGCTCTCTACTGAGACACACCTCATCCCCTTTCCACAAATTAACTTGAATATAAGTGCCAATAGGGAAAGCATTTCATTTATCCTATTCACTGCTGGATCTATGACATCCGGAAGAGTATCTGACACGTAGTAAACCATCAATAGGTATTTGTAGAAAAGATGAATGGATGAAGGACTCAAGCTGATTTCTCATAAAGACCATTTTTTTTCCCATTCAACACTATTTATAATGTAAACACAATGGGAGACAGTCTGCATCACTCTTTTTTATTATTTTCTTTTTTTTTTAAAGATTTATTTATTTATACATACAAGCTGGGGTACAGGCCAGAGGCGTGGGGCGGCGAGAGGGCTCACCAGAGACAGAGTGGGGAGCAGAACAGGCAGATCAGAAATACACTGCTGAGGGGAGCAGCGGGTGAGGCAGGAGAGGTCTGCCGCACCATGTGGGATTCTCCCCGACAGGGCGTCGAACTCGCGTCGCCGCTGCCGACAGCTCCACAGTGCAGCGCTCAACCGCTGCGCCACCAGGGAGGCCCTTTTTTATTATTTTCATCCCCCCAAACTAATAATTTTTTAAGTAGGTAAATTATTAAGAGGACTTCAAACACTTTTGAGCAGCTGTGTATCAATATGTTTCAAAGGAAGTAAAGATTTGCCCAACATTTTGATATTTGACCAAAAGCTGGAAAATGAGAACTCCAGTATACAGCTTTGATTACTTTCTCCAGCCACATTTGATAACCATGAATGATGGTAAAGAATGGTCAATGAGTGTTACCCGAAATGATAGGAAATTAAAAAGGGAGAAAAATTAAAATAATGGTGAATAATTTGATGAAATGTGTAACCATGAGATTCATACTAAAAATGTCATACATTGCTAGACAATGTTATGTAGAGCTGAATGTCTGCTAAGAAATTAATCCCATGAGAAAAATTCCTAGGACAGCTATAAACACTGTTTTAGCTAAGGAAGTATGTCATTAAGCTTGAATCTCTGAATCCTAAGAAATACACAGAATTCGTAGGCACTTGTACAGTTGCTGCAATTGTGTTATAAATCCCTGTAAGCTTTGCTCCACTATTAAAGAGTAGAGACTTTATCAGATTCTCAAGGGGCCTGAGACCTATAAAAGGTTAAAAACTCTATTGTTGCTTTGGTAAGGGTTGAAAAACTGCAATTATGAGTGATGGAAAAATAGCTAAATGTGACAAAAAATAAGAAAGTGTTGAAGGGAAGTTGAAATTTAGAGAGTGAAGAAAAACCCGGGATAAATATATTTCCATTACAAAATGAAATTAATGTGCCGAAAACAAGCTTATAGGACAATATTCAAGTTCAAGTTGGTGTTACATGTTGTGGTAAGTGTGAATTAATATTTATAGCAAAATAATGTAATGTTGATACTAACAGTCATAATTTGTAAATCGGTAAAATTTTAAAAGTATTGTTTTCTTTATATTAGAAAATGTCATGAGTTGGATGGGTTGGACAGACCTTGAAATATTAAATATATCATGTTTTTGTAAATTTAATAAATGTTAGGAACATAAATTTCAGGATAGTCTCAAAGTTTAGGAGAGCAAAAAGAAACAGATTTTTTTTTTTTAAATAGCAGACAGAAGGCTACTTAGTTGATCATGAATCAGCAATTTTTAAATGACTAAATGTTCTCAACAGGAATTTAGAAAATGTATTTTATTCATATAATCAGCAATTTTTATAGTCAAAAAAATCTAATCATGACAAATATTTCTTTCAAAGACAGGCATAAAAAATCAATGAGTTTTAGGGCCTCCCTGGTGGCGCAGCGGTTAAGCGCTGTGCTGTGGAACTGTCGGCAGCAGCGACGCAAGTTCGACGCCCAGCCAGAGAGAATCCCACATGGCGCGGCAGACCTCTCCTGCCTTGCCCGCTGCTCCCCTCAGCAGTGTATTTCTGATCTGCCTGTTCTGCTCCCCACTCTGTCTCTGGTGAAGCCTCTCACCACTCCACACCTCTGGCCTGTACCCCAGCTGTATGTATAAATAAATAAATCTTAAAAAAAAAATCAATGAGTTTTATAAAACAGGAAGAAAAACTTTGTATTACAGATACCCTTTATTATCTACTATGTATCAGGCATCATTCTAAGGTAGTAGTTGGCGAGCTATCACTCAGCAAAATCCGGTCCAATGTCTGTTTCAGTGATCTTTACTGTCTGATAGTGCCCCTCACTTTCTTGCTTAAACTGGAGAGGTTCCAGTCCATGTTGACAATATAGGAGGTTATCTAAAAATAAGGTCTTCCTCCCGTGGATATACCAAATATAAAGCAATACACAGAATAATTCCTTCTGAAAGAAATCCAGAAAATAGCTGACCCACATTCTACACATTGGACAAACAAGAAGAAAATCCATGTCAAATGGTTAGGAAAAACTGGGTACTCTCACCATGAACCCTCCTCCCCGCCCCCCACAGCAACATAAAGCAAAGAAGGTCCCAATTTCCAGGTGCCCCAGGCCTTGAGGGTTGAAGACTTTCATCCATATCTAGCACCCCAACTTTTAAGAGCTCCATATGGGCATGGCCTCCCCAAACACCTACCTCTGGAAAGCAATGGAGCTTGCGTCCATGAGAGCCATCAGACAGTAAGACACTCTCTTCACTGGCCCCGGATATGCTGAAATGTGTCTACTTTCGTGTCTGAAGAGCTACATACAGTCTGAAGGTCCTGCTTTCCATGCGCCTGCACCTAAGTACTGACTTAGACCCTCCCCTTTGGGACAATGACAAGTCTTGGTGTACCCTCCACTACTGGCGTCAGTAAGGTGCTTATGCAATCACAAAGGTTTAAAAGAAAAGCAAGAGCTAGGGCCAGGCAGAGTAATAAGGCTCATCTATGACAGGAGACCACATTCAGCTGCAAAAGGGGGTTGTTCTATGGGTGGCTGGTAAAGTCATGATGTATTTTGACTTTTCTGGACAACCCAATCTAATACTCAGAAACCAACATGGCGAGTCAACGAAAGCGAAGAAACAGCAATATGACAGGAACCCCAATATCCCAACTTTACTTGCAGAAATCACTTCACTTCTCAAACTAGCCAGATATCAGTGTAGTGAGAACCAAAATCATTCCTTAATATGCAGCTTCAACTCTTTTCTGCCTCTCTCCCTATCATCCCCACCTAGCAACACCCTACCCGGATCAGTCCAGATCTCGTCCTACATTGTACCCACATAGCCAAAAGTAAGTGGAGAAAAATAAGAGTCGAGATGATTGACTTTAATAAGGATTTGAGCCCAAAATTCTGAGTAAGTCCCCAGCACCACTCAGCAATCTTATGCAAAGTTTGCCTGGCCAATGTGCTCCCGTTTTCTCTGACACAGTATTTCATAGCTTCTCTTTTATTTACAAATCTAACACAATCATTCCTCTTACTTGCCGCTGAGTGTTGATTTGTTTTTATATATTTTCCCATCCATCTCCATCCCTACATTTGTGTGGTCTCAAGCTCTCCTGCTAAACACTGTGAATATATTTATTTTTTCTCCCACGTTGTAGACTTTTTCCTTCTCTCCTTATAATCTCCCATTGACATGCAAGTATCTCCCATTGACATGCAAGTATCTCCCATTTAAAAAAGTACTTGCTCTCCATTTTTACCACACGCAACTGAAGCATGATTACATTTGTCTTAAGAATAATATGCCTAACAAATGTATCCATACCAACAATCCCTATTTCCTCACCACCCACTGTCTCCTTAACCGACGCCAACAAGATTTTCCTCAGGTCCATTCCCACTGAGACTGATAGTGTCAAGGTCACTGGCGACTTGTATCAGGGCATCACTTGGCACAGTTAATCACTACTTCTTCTTAAAATGTTTTCCACCCCATTCTGGCTTCCTTCCTAAATAATTGGCTTCTCCCTTTTCAGGATTCTGCGTCCATTCTTTCCCTCATTCAGATCTCCCAATGCCAGAGTCCTCAAGGGTTTCAGTGCTTAATCATCTCTTCCTCCTCTCATATTCAGTTTCTCTCTTTTGAGTCCCACATTTAAAAATATCATTTCAATACATATTTGATAAATGAATGAGTGGACAAATTAATTAGAAATTATGGAAAATTAATCAAAAAGTCAGTTTTGTGTCTTTGCCGTAGGTTAAGATCTTAGGAGAGAGACTAGTTTAAGAAATGCTGAATAAATAATTCAGAAACAGGAGTTTGAAACTTAGGAATAAAATGATTATATACATATAATCTTGACTCCCACATTTGAAGTCATCTCTACTCATGTATGAAAATGTCTAGTTGACATCTCAACTTGGAAATGTAACAGATATCTCCAAATTATGAAGCTTAAAATAGAACTCTTAACTCGGTCTTTTCTTCACCATGGACTATTTAAATATAAAAAACAAACCTGACTTACGGACACGTTTGTCCATCTTAATGGTACCATCATATAATTGGGCCAAATAGCTAGGAAATTTTCTTGCTGTCTTTCCTTCTCTCATTCCAAATCAAGTAGTTCTTTTAGCTCTACTGGCAGAATAGAGGCCAAATCTAAACACTTACCCCAATTTCGATAGCTTCCCTCTGACAAGGTCTTATCCTGTTCTCAAACATTTTTAACTCACTCTTGGACAACTTACAGAGATTCTTATTCACCTCTCTGCTTCAGTCTCACACTCCTCGGTCATTTCCTCCCACAGTTATAAATAGAATATAGCCCACCTCACTCTCTGTTAAAAATCCTCAAAATTCTCCCATTGCATGCATTCAGGCAAAACAATTGCAAAATAAGCAAAATTCTTACCAAAATAAAACAAACTCCAGTTGCCCTGGGCTCTGCCTATATTTTCACTTGTATCACAACCCTTCCCATGATCCAGCCACACTGGTTTAGCCACTGCCCACGACAGCTCACCTCCAACTCCAAACATATGATTTCTTCTGTCAGATACTGTATTTTTTCCCCTAATAGGTGCCAGAGTAGCACTCAGAGTGTATCCTGCCTAAAATAACCTGCCCATGGTTACTGCCATCAAATTTTTGTATAGTGTTTCTGATCTTGTCATCATTACCTTGATTTATATCATATTTATACATTACCTTTATTCTCTGTGTGTGTGTATGTTCTATATATATTCTCTATATCACCACATATCAAACTTGACGTTCCTGTTATTTATTGCCTGTCTTCTCCACTAGAATATATATTCAATAGACATATCCAAAACCATATCCCCCGTATCCAAATTATTGCCTGGCACAGAGGAAATTTTCAATCAATATTTTTAAATGGAATATTGATTGCAACTTGGGTCTTACTCAAGCTTCTGCTAGAGCCTCAGATTTAAAGATGTAGCCTGGCAGATTTTTAAGTCTGAACTACTTATGATTACAGCTTAGGGTTAGAGCTAAGAATATGACAGATCTTATACAAAACTTAATGCATTTCTGATACTATAAATAATCCTGAGATTGCTAATATAATACAGATGAATGCTTTCTCCGGACACTGAACTACTGATGGATCATATAAAAAAATAATGTGCCCAGCATGGTATATCAGTAACTTTTGAGCTATTTTGATTCCATTCTATATGCAGAAAGATATTTTACCAGCACACAACCAGTTATACATGAGCATACATAACTGAAATGAACATTTACCAAACATTGATTTTTTTTATATGTAATGTATTTCTACCTTTTCATTTTATTCTACACTATTTGGTTTCATTAGGTTTGATTTTTTTAATTCTCTCTTCCAACCTAATAGATTGACTTTCAATGCATCAAAGTGTCTTCAACCATAACTCAAAGTATTATAGCAGGTTATGAGAAAGGTTTTTTATGAAAGGAAGCAAGAAAATAAATTGTCTCTGAATCTAAAGAAAGAAACCTAAAGGTGTGAGTTTCTCCATACCACCCCCTGACCCTTAATACTTTAGGTAACAAAGGATGGAAGGAATACGCCTTCTAAGATTGTCACTATATTTCAGTTATTTCAGCTACGCATTGTATTTGGTGCATTGAAACCTAAATTCAGGTCAAGGAATCAGAGACTACAACATGTTCATATTTTCCTTAGGTCACCATGTTCGATTTAATTACTTCTCAATTATGTAAAAACATTTTACATCTTTATTCTAGTTCAGGAAAGAACTGAGTGTGGGTATTAAATAATATGATAGGAAACAAAGCAATGATTGAAAACAAAGATGTTTTCAATGCTACAGATGCTTAGGGCAAGGACTTAGTGTGAGCTTGCCGACTGGACAAAGCCTTCCCTGGTTATTCAGAAGCTGAGAAAGGAAAGCATTCTCTGACAAGTCTATACAGTGTTCTAGGAAATGTCAAAGCGAACGCTAGAGGCATTGAAAATTGAACTGCTGAAGTCAAAACAATCATCAGAATTTGCCTGCAGCATCCATTGGGTGAAGAAAAAAGAATGATAAAATTTACCCCAAAATCTAAAAGTATATCACCACACATGTAGATAGTAGATTCACTGTGATACAGAAAAGCATTTTTAATTTTGGCATAACCTATTGTGGAAAAGACTGTGTCAGAGGAAGCTGTAATATTTCTTTTTAAATCAAACTTATTGCATGCTTGTAAAACTGGATAGACCTTTAATCCAGAGACAATCATTTTGAAGGACAAATATAATAATCTGAGGAACATTCACTTAAACCTGACAATCTCAAGATTTGAGACTGGGAAATAAACTGATTCTCAAATGTTTATCAATACATTGTGAATTGTGACACTAAGCTTATTACATAATAAGTAACTCATAAATTGTTAGAAATTTTGTATATATAGTATATTTAAAAGTTGCATTTCTGCACTCTGTCATCCTTACACAGTTCTTTCAAAAAGGTAGATGATAGTATAAAGATGAAAAAATAGCCCAAAAATATATATGTTTAAATAGCTACAATCGAACAAAGTCCATGGAATGAGCCTTCTAAACAACATATTCTCTCCCTCTCCCCCTCTCCCCCTCTCTCCCTTTCTCTCTCTCTCTCTCTCTCTCTCTCACACACACACACACACACACACACACACACACACGCACACGCACACACACACACGCACACACACAACATAATATGCTTACACATCAAAAGTTATTAGAATCTTTTAGGTAACAAATGAGATATGGCAGCATAAGAATGAAAGTACTGGGCAAATACATTTATTTGTGCAAGCTTTGTGTTAAGATCTTTAGCTTCTGTTTCCAAGATCTGAACGTAATGATGAAGGAACTTCCTGAATGACCTGTGATTGCTGAAATTCACAGCCCCCCGGGCATGAAGATGCCTCTATCCTGAAACCCCTTGATGAGTCTGCACTTCCTTAAAAACTAGCATTCTTCTCCCAGAACCTAACATGTACCGCTCCCTATAAAAACTCTATGTCCCCCTTCTTTGGGGTGCTGACTTGGAGCTAGGGCTTTGTCATCTTGGCTGGCACCCTCTTGATAATAAAAACATTTCCCTGTTCAGTGTTTGGTCCTCGTGTACATATGCCCAGGAACCTACGGATCATTGATAACAAATACAGATCTAAATTTTCTGGCATTATGAAAAGAGACAGCAAAGATTATGTATTTTTCAAGAGAAATCATTCACCTATATCAATCTGCAAACAAACAAACAAAAAAGTTGGCATAACATCCCAACAGGAACTTCTCTCATGGATGGTTACTAAGAAACAAAGAGACAATCCTAGCAAAACACTGTTATGAAAGATTCAAAACAAAGCAACAAAAACACAAGCCTGTTCAAGCAGATAGCAGAGTGGCCATTTAGAGAGACAGAGAAAGTACAAAGTGATGCAGGAACCTTGACATCCTGAGTTTATCCTTTAAAAAAAAGTTAAATAAGATTTGCTTTAAGATTATTGCATCCAACATGGGGTGTCTTTCAATTCAACATTTCATTTAATAAATTATTAATCTGCTAATAAGTGACCCTAGTAATATAAAATCAAAAGCTTAATAAGACCTAAACTTGGAACCTCTGTGTTAAAAGGGACTTTTATGGATTTCCTTAAACTGAAATTACCTGATGACAAAATAAAAGCTATGAGAAGACAAAAGACATGACTAATTTAAGAGAACAAAAATGATCCATTCTCCTCATTTAGTGGTAGACTCCTCAAAATGTACATTTAATGTCATTTCCTAGATTAGACTTCCTTTAAATACAAATAAACCAAAGATGACTAATACTTACTGAGAGCCTTAGACATTAAACCTAATGTATTCTTTCCTCAAAGGAAATACTTTGGGGGAGAGAACCACACAGGACTCTAAATCTGAGGGGACTCAGAAGTTCAAAGTGTTCAAATGAAGATATGGACATATTTACCATGGAATTCAGTGAATGGCGATTTTGCTTAGAATTCCTGAGGTCAGAATTCCAAGCTAGGTAGGAACTGAAAAAACTTGAAAATTTTCAAGGCTTTCAACAAAAAACAAATCTCAAGCTCATAAATAAGAGGCAATTCCCAAGTACTATGTGCATCACACACCTGACATGTACGACTCGTACCTGAATGATACAAGTGGCCTGAACACTTACACCTGCTTGTCCAAAAGAACAATTAGAGCATCAGGAAGGCCAAAAGTCGAGCAGACATAATTAAGTTCACTGCAAGTTATGCATAGTTTGTATATGCCTTTAGGTGAAGGAGTTTCCATTAGAGGCACACATTCGACCTTTCTGTCCCTAATTCTTCTGTTCCCACGAGAGGAGTCATTATGAAATCCCTCTTGTCCTCTTATTTGGGATGGTTCTGCTTAGGCAGCACTCACGCAGCAGTGCTACATCATGCGTGATTTTCAGGGTAAGACTGTGTGCTTAGAATAGGGTGACTGGGCTCTGCCATTTTCCAACTGCACCCCCAACCCCACCACCCACGCGCGCACGCACGCACACACACACACACACACACACACACACACACACACACAAACACACACAACCTGGATGCAATTTCCTAAATTACACAATTACAGACTAGAAATCCCATTCATTCCAAAGGCAAAAATTTCATCTTTAACACAGACTTCATCTGCAATGTGGTGACTTGTTGAATTCTTGGCCATTTCTTTCTCTCTTTTTTTAAATACTTATTTATTTATGCATACAAGAGCTAGGATCCAAGCCAGAGGTATGAGGGCAGGGTGAGAGGATTCACCAGAGACAGAGTGGGGAGCAGAACAGGCAGACTGACTGAAACACACTGCTTAGGGGAGCAGCAGGCGAGACAGTAGAGGTCTGCTGTGCCACGTGGGAAGCTCCCTGGCCAGGGATCGAACTTGTGCTGCAGTGACTGTCAATAGCTTCATAGTGCTGAGACTTAACCCCTTGCACCACCAGGGAGGCCCTCTTGTCCATTTTTTAATGTATCCACATTTGGGAAAGAAATATTGGCATCAGCCACATGTGTCACATCCTGGTTTAGACTCCGTAGTATTAAATGCTGAATGAAGTTTGGGATTGAAACCTACAGAGAGGTTTTCGTGGGCCTGGGACTGGTCATTGCAGCATTAGCTGTAGCAGCCGGACTCTTTGTATTTTTTTTTTAAAGATTTATTTTTTATTTATACATACAAGCTGGGGTACAGGCCAGCGGTGTAGGGCGGTGAGAGGGTTCACCAGAGACAGAGTGGGGAGCAGAACAGGCAGATCAGAAACACACTGCTGAGGGGAGCAGCGGGCGAGGCAGGAGAGGTCTGCCGCAACATGTGGGATTCTCCCGGGCCGGGCGTCGAACTCGCATTGTGCGCTGCCGACAACTCCACAGCCCAGCGCTTAACCACTGTGCCACCAGGGAGGCCCCGCAGCCGGACTCTTTGGAGACTCACGTGGTGAGTGCCCCCCTTCTCCAGAATAAAGCCTGCATTTGTACAGGTGAATGGCTATTTCCTATCAGCAGGAATGAAGGTCTTGCCACCTAACAAGAGTTAGACGGTAGAGACACGAGCACATGCTGGTGTCATCCCATGCCCTCCAGAGCTGAGATTGACTAAAACAAGCCACTTTTAAAAGATTACACTGAAAAAGGAAGAGATCTTTCAGTACCACCAAAGACTCTCCTTGAAAGGGAGACCGTGAGAATGCCTATCCGACTGTGTTCTCAGTTGGGTGGGTAAATTCTGGAGGGACAAATGGAAGAGCTGTTTAAGTGAGAGACACTGGAGAAGAGAAAATCTGAGTTTAATTCCAGCTCTGCCATTCTGAACCATGATCTGGGGAAAATTAACATCTATTACTTTTGTCATCTGTAAAATAGAAATGATAATATTAAAAACCTCTTAGGGCTGCTTGTGATGGTTTAAGCTACATGGGTTTTCATTTTTGTTGTTGTTGCTGTTGTTTGTTTTTTGTGGTTTTTTTTTTTCAAATATCTATTTATTTATGCATACAAGAACTGGGTTGTAGGCCAGAGGTGTAGGGGGGCGGACAGGATTCACCAGAGGCAAAGTGGGGAGCAGAACAGGCAGATCGATGGAAATACACTGCTGAGGGGAGAAGCAGGTGAGGCAGAAGAGGTCTGCTTCGCCATGTGGGAAGCTCCCTGGCCAGGGATTGAACTTGTGCTGCAGTGGCTGCTGATAGCTTCATAGGCTGAGCCTTAACCCCTTGCACCACAAGGGAGGCCCTTGTTTGTTTGTTTTTAAGTGCATGGCAAATAGACATCCTTAGTAAGCACTAGCTACCACTATTTCACTATTGCTAGAGAGCAACAGTACTAATTCCAAGTAATTCCAATTTAAATTATTGAAATTAAGAAAAAACACACCGTTCTAGATTGTATAGAAGTACAGTCATTATGTTTTAAGGATGCTTAGAATTTGCAACAGTAAAGAACATATTTTGAATTTACATGCAATGTCCTTTAATCAGCATCTTCACCCGGTCTTGAGTTAATTCTTTAAGTTCAGCTCACAGGAGGATTTCAGAGAACCAAACTATGACTTTTCCAAAGGAGTGGTCTTACTAATACAGAAACAGATGTTAATCTATTTCTAGTTAGGCCAAAGACTAACTAGAAACTTGACTAATTATCCGAAAAACACCAGGCCCGCGGTATCACAAAAGCAAACTCCAGACAAACTAAACTCCTTAATTTTCAAGAGGGAAGAGTCCTTGATAAATCAAGTCCAAGAAGTCTGCACAGCTGTGGGGTGTGTGCGTATATCTGGAAAGGATGTACCTTCATCGACAGAGGTATCAGCAGTAACATGGGATCACCCAAGTCTTAGAGGACAGTGCGGATGGCAGATGATTTGGAAGGCTGAAGAGACATGAACACTGGGGCCTCCCTGGTGGGACAACGGATTAAGTCACAGCACTATGAAGCTCTCCAGAGCCACTGCAGCAGGAGTTCGATCCCCAGCCAGGGAAATGACCCACATGCGCAGCAGACCTCTACTGCCTCACCTGCTGCTCCCCTCAGTAATGTATTTCAGTCGATCTGCCCAAAAGGCATAAATGTTCAGTTATTAAGTAAGTCATAGAAATATAATACATGGCACAGAGAATATAGTTAGTACTGTATTGCATATTTGAAAGTTGCTAAGAGTAAGTATACAGTCATCACACTTATCACATCATTAACTAATGTTACCGGTGGTGAACATTTGCAATCTCTATATATACCGAATCATGTTGTATACCTGAAACTAATGTGCCGATTTGACCTCAAAAATATCAGTTCTTTACACATTTTTAAGACCTTGGAACAAAATCAATGGCAAACCATTGGGATAAGGAGGATCCAGAGGAGAAATGGTTAGAATGGAGCCTGCAGTCTTTTTACACTGGGAGCAGGACTCTGCAAGTTCAGCTACTTCTTGCAAGAACAGCACACTGTGGCTAAGCTTGGTTAAGAAAACAAAAGGTGTCAAAAAATGTTAAAGGAGAATTTAACCTATCCCTGGAAGATGAAGTTCACTTGAAACTGAACCTGTTCTTTTACTCCTCTCCAAGAAAAAGAAAATTAATTGACTTGTGAATTTAGATGATAACCCTGAATATTTATGGTTCTGTCTTTACACCATTTTAACAGGGTAGGTGCCTCCTGCTATATTACTTCTCTTTGTTTTATGGTTTGTAGCCACAGGATTTGTATCCCAGAGAAGCCTGGTGTATCTTGCAGAGCATAACTAGTTGAGAGGGCCGTGTTACTTTAATGCTCCATATTAGATTATTCCCTGTGACTATATACCTCAGTTACATTCTCCAACCTAACACTATCAAACCATAAAGACAACATTTTTCTTCTTTCCAGCTCCCATTTCCATTCCTACATCAGTGATAAACATAAGTGGTGAGGGGATACACCAAATTATTGGGTCAGGCTAGTACTTTATACAGTTGTGTGGAGGAAAGATAGGAACAATAGGATTTAATGTAAAGCCACTGTATCAGTTTTGTATATTTTCTTCACCAAGGCAAAACTGGGAAAGTAATTTTTTCTTCTAGCATTTCTATTGTCATGTTTGCACAAGAGAAGTTTTGGAAGGGTACAGACAATGATACTGAAACTTACACAACAGTGATATAAGCAAAGCAGATGCTACAAAACTGATAATCAATGGGGATATCATCATATGCTTCCTGGAATTTTGAATCCTTTTCAGCTCTCAACAGAGAAACGAAAAGGGAAAATTTCACATGGGTTACCAGAAAGACAGATCTGCTATTTCCTAAGCTATGTTTTCTCTATTTAGTAACTTCCAGAAACTCAAAAAGAAGGCTCAAAACTATATAAATTTCAAAAATCAAGCCACACAATTGTTTAAAGACAAAAGTCATAAAAACATGATCTTCCCCTTATTTGATGAGGAGAGTATGATGGTTCATGTCCTCTTAGAATCTGTGTTCATTTTACCAAAGTGTCTTAAGGATGAGACTCCTGACCTGCTATTTATATTTTCCATCTTGATGGTAAATAGCATACTTCCCAGAGTGTAAGCTATCATTAGAGCAAATAAGGTTTTATAAACATAAAATCAACTAGAAGAGATTTCTACTTGAGATGGGATAACCATGAGCCGCAGCAATTGTTGGTGTGTCCAGCTCATCATGTGTTAACAGACTGGGATGATGAAAAACTGAGAAATCGAGGTGGTGTGTAGTGTATACACTCCATTATTTGAAATAGATTTTATGTTTGATAATTGAGATTTTTCTTTTTTTCTGTTACATTATTCTCAGAGAGTTTAGATAGGTTTGTCTTAAAGAGATTCCACTCTTTTATATAATTTTATCATTTCCTATGGCATTAAGAAGCCTGCTACTAATGATACATGCTTGATTAGCTAAGAATATGTACCATATGGAACAACTGACAGCCAATATTTGTAAAAATTGATCAGTAACCTCTCTACAATTGATGCTGTGTTTGTACACATTAATTCCCTTTTGGGTCTGAATATCCAAATAGAAGGGGAAAGGAAGGCAATTAACAAATGAGCAAAAGTTCTGTATTTATTCCTCTTAACCAGAGAAAAAGTCATATGTGGTAGCATAAATTACCATTAAAATTTCTCCTATGGGAAAATACATTTTTTTTGTTTTATCTATTTTAAATAAAATCTTAATCTCCCAGATTGTGCACTATATGAAATTTTCATCCACTCAGAGAGCACTCATTTCACATCTCATCTGTTCTGTGAATGAGATGGGAAAATCATTCTCACTTTTTTTTTCTTTAACGGCATAAAGGATCCATGGTGAATTGCACATTTATTATACCAGATTATCCATTCTGTCATTTTCAGAATATTGACTCACTGCAGGATCCTCTTACTCTGCATTCCAGACTCATAGCTATATTGCTCTGTGGCCATGCCATTTTCAATCTATTTATTTCAATCAATCTTGCTACTTTAAGTGATCTTCAAAAGCCAAAAGCCAAAAACTTGAGCAAAGAAGAAAAATTTAAGTCTAAGAAACTGTTAATCAAAGCGGAGTCAATACAAACCCTTTGAAGCATCCTTTATTTCAAGCTGCTGTGCTTAAAAACACCACTTCCCCCCCAGTCAGTAGTAAGAAATTCATCATAAAATACTCCGTAAAAACTATTTAATTTTCCATTACAAGGAGGGAGGGTTTGAACTCTTATTAAACATTTTATGGAAAAGTCTAAAAGTGCTTTCAATTATTTATTGAATTGAAATCTAGGCCTCAGAAACTGCTGGCATTACACACACACATAATATTATCAGCCCACTGAGTGCCATTAGGTCATAAAGCGCTGCTGTACCAACATCTCTGGTACAGCTGCTGGTGCTCATGCAACTTTTACTACAGTTATAAAGTCATTTATTACATTTTCTTTATGATGCTAATGCATTGCGGTCTTACTTTATGTTCCCACTGTGATAAAGACTGAAATGCATGAGATCGTGCAAATACATGTGTGTGTAGTATGCGTATGTATGCTTATCCCCATAATAACAAAGCATGTTACGTTAAAAATCTTTTCAATAAATTTAAAAGGTCCATAAAAATATTAACAAGGAATATCAAAAAAGAAAATACTTGTGTGGAACATTTATCATTTTGTTGCACTATTCTTCATAGAATTAATTTTTAGGCTATGCTCTGCCAAAATAGACTAAGGATGGTAAGAGTATCCAACGAAGTATTTTTTCCCCCTTAATTACACTATCATTGTGTTAGAACATAATTTGCAATTCACAGGGAGGAACAATGGTTATATAATTTCCAAATAATCATATGAAAAGGAACAAAGTCATTAAAAGATAATAATGTCCATGGACCCAAAGGTACCCATAATTGATAATTACATCTTGTTCAAATTTCTAAACTTAACTCTCCCTGTGATACAATTGTACATAAAGAGAACACAGTTTTCTACTGAGGAAAAAAATCAATTATGTGAATTAACTGGTACCCTGTACTAAAGCTTTTGTAGCAGTTGACACCTATAGAACTCTAAGTCCAAAGGGAAATTCATTCCCAGGCTGGCGTCCTTTGGAGCCACAGCTTCTTGGTGTTTGACAAGGGCTGAGGCTATTGCTGTTCTCCTATGTCTCCTATGTTCCATGCTCTTCCCCTCTCTTCCTGTTTACCAAAGATAAACGAGATTTCAAGAGTGAAAAAAAACCCAAGTCAAACAGTCATCTGTTCAAGCACTTCTTGACAATGGACATCCTACCGATGAACATTTTGTGCTCTTCAATTTTCCCCAAAAAAGAGTTTGAACAGGGAAGTGGGGATGGGGGCCATTCTCTTGAAATCCAGATGTCCTTGCTGATGAAAGGTGGGGACAGTAGGGTATACGGCACCACCTTCAAAGGCTGTGGCATGCAGAAGCAGCACAGGAGGGGCGATACTGGGTCTTCAATTGCAATTTGATCATCAACAGAGGAAATGAAGTCCCCTACTGCTGCTCCTATACACATGTTTATCTCAAAATATGGTCAGTGCTTCAATGTGAGTTTTACAAATTCCTGCTCACAAAGTCCAAGCTGGAGAAAATAATATGAAAATCTACATGTACATTCAAATTAGAGGAAGATTAGATAGAAGAGAACCACACATTTAAATAAAGAACTAACATGTTTTAGATTATATAAAATTTTACTTAATTCTCAATTGTATCTTTTAGTTTAAATGCATTCATACACTAATACCAAGATGATTTGTAAAGCTGACACGGCAGAGGATTAATAAAATGTTGATAATGGGTCTAATTATTAGACTAAAGTGATTTAATGATACAGTGAACTGTAGATGGGTGAGCTTGTAGAAATTATTTTTCTTATTTGCCCATTTAAGCAAGAACTAGAAGAGTTTGCTTCAAGAGACTTTTGTGTAGCTGCAAACTACATACTTTCTTTTCCACCTATTTGTGGAAGGGAGGTGAGGATGGGGGGGTGAACAGGGAAGTGGGGATGGGGGCCATTCTCTTGAAATCCAGATGTCCTTGCTGATGAAAGGTGGGGACAGTAGAGTATACGGCACCACCTTCAAAGGCTGTGGCATGCAGAAGCAGCACAGGAGGGGCGATACTGGGTCTTCAATTGCAATTTGATCATCAGCAGAGGAAATGAAGTCCCCTACTGCTGCTCCTATACACATGTTTATCTCAAAATATGGTCAGTGCTTCAATGTGAGTTTTACAAATTCCTGCTCGCAAAGTCCAAGTTGGAGAAAATAATACGAAAATCTACATGTACATTCAAATTAGAGGAAGAAGGATTGCAAGTGCTTTGATAAAACATTTCTAAAGTTTATAACTGCTTAAAATTGGGCTATGTTAAATGAGGGTAAACCACATTTATATTACAAATATATCTGTTAATATAATTTCTACTATATGTTTTCATGCATTACCAGGAAGATTATTGCATTGCTACTAAAATCAAATAATGTATTATTCCATTAATAAATTTTAATTAAAATGGACAGTGGTGCAGGACTATGGGTGCCTCAGTAATGAGTGTGGTAACATATATCTGAAGAGTATGATCCTATACCCCTAAATCATATACAGTGCTGTGAACCAATGTTAAGAAACAGAGAAAGAAAAAGAAAGGAAGGAATTAAAGGAGGGAAGAAAGAACAACAAAAGCAAATTATAGCCTATTATAGGTTTAAAAAGTATTACAAATACTGTCTTTTTAACCTAGAGCATAATTTACCTTTTCCTGCTATTTAAATATATATTTTTGTTCTTTAAAAATGTATATTTTTGTTCTTAAAAATGTACATTTTTGTTCTTAAAAATGTGGTATTGTGATGTACTAACTTTTTGGACTACTAACCTCAAGGGAAGATTTATATTTCACAGTGGTCTACTTAGACAGTCTTGCAAAAAGCAATTGCTACAGTGAGCCAGAAACTTTGTTCATTGGGTCAGAGCACATCAGAATGTGTCAAGGCTTTTGAGTGAGTGAGGAAAAGCAGCAGCATATTCAGCCTTAGGACAGATGGGAGCCAAAGTCAGGCAATCTACTAATCACCTGATACACTATATACATAGATCACTTGAGAAAATACCCATAGACATGAATTTGGGGACGTGTGACAGGAGAGGGGCGTTGGATGTTTCTCCACTATACTGTCTCCGGTTCAATGAAATTAAACTCATCTAAATATGCTAAAACACACTTGGTTTTAACTCACATATTCCACTCTACACACAAATTACATATATTTTGTGAAAAATTGGTCAACGTTGCCTTTAGTAACACAAATGAATAAGATACGGTTAATGGGTTTCCCCCACAGTCCTACAGGGTGAAATTAAACAATAGTAAAATGTGACTTTCTCCCAATTGAGATGTTGAGGGAATCTTGTCGGGCTCATTATTTATAGAATTCCCACCTGTTCTTAACTACATTAAAATTTTTAAGTTGTGCTTTTATTAACTGGATCACATGTCATGTTTCTCCATATGTTTCTTAGCAGGCAAAGAGAGATCTTTGCACATTTTTAGACAAACTGAGCCCCGTGATATGATTCATTATCATGCTCAAGTTCTAGGTTATTACCATATCTTTTCCATTTGGAAAATGGTGCTCACACACTTAATATAAGGTGATGGAGTGGAATGAGATGTGTATGGCTAATGCAACTGTAGACTTAAAAAACACAATGTATTTCTAGAATCCTAAATGGATGAGCATTACTAAGGATTAAACCCCTTGTATGAAGCTAATTTGGAAAGCAGATGGCTCTACACAACTTTGATGGCCCTTCAGTTTCTTTACTGCAAATAAAATACTTGCTAGGTTTGGTGAAACAGAAGAGCACAGCTGTCTTATCAGTACATATTTTGATAAGGATGCCTAATCAGGCTTTAAGTGATGTGACAGTTTCAAAAAAAAAAATCCCACATTTGTCATCTGGTTCATTATTGCACATAATAGGCCCTAGTGATGAAGAAGGAAGGAATGAGATTCCAGGAATATTCATTGGAGAAAAGTGTATGGCAGTAGATAGTTTCAGGGAATGGGGAGATTTGTTCTGACTCAAGGGAATGGTAAAACATAATGGAATAATGAAAGTGATAATTAACTGCTGAAGAGTTGAGAAAATGTAAACCATAAAGTTTTATAAAACTTTGATCAGATCATGGCGAGATTTCTAGAAATGTATAAAAATAGCCCCAAACCTGGCAATATTAAATTCATTTTATAATTCTTAGTTTCTCAAGTAGTTTTGATTTTGCACCCGCATGGCATTTTGGACATAACTCATCAGCGTTTTACCAGGCTACAGTGATTGGTAGTGCAGGAGTTCTCCCCTACGGTCCAAAAGTTCTCTGAAGGCAGGGACCAGATCCTTCTCTCAGCAGCTTGTAAGGAGTAAGCTGTCTGATTAGCCATAGTTAATAATCAATAGTGGGTTATCAATAAATGAACACATTAAATACAGTATTGGATATATGATGAGAATGAATGAACGATACCTTGAAAAGAATAGGACAGAGGTAAAACTGTTTATGGCTTTTAACTTGGTTTTTCAAAATATATGGGCCTCCCTGGTGGGTGCAAGGGTTAACGTCTCAGCACCATCAAGCTGTCACCAGCCAGTACGGAATGAGTTCAATCCTCAGCCTGGGAGTTGATCCACATGGCACAGTAGACCTCTCCTGTCTCGCCCGCTGCTCCCCTCAGCAGTGTATTTCAATAGACCCGCCTATTCTGCTCCCCACTCTGTCTCTGGTGAATTCTCTCAGCTCCTGTACCTCTGGCCTACACCCCAGTTCTTGTATACATAACAAATAAAAATAAATCTTTGAAAAAAAAGTATATGGGTTGTTCCCAAGATAACCAAATGTAGACAAATACTCCCTACAAATCAGGTCACAGATCCAAATGGCGATTGAGAGGAACTATAAGTTTATAGGGAGGGGCCATACTTCTTGCTCTGCTATCAAAAACACTACATTCCTAAATATATAATTATTTTTAAATATCTTATTGCTATACCTTATTGGCATTCTAACCTGTAGTCCACTTTAAAAGACAACTCATTTGAAAATAAGGTGCGATTTTTTTGTTTTTGTTTTCAGAATAAGCAACCATAAGTAGGAAAATGCATAAAGAGCACTGACATAATTGGAAAACTGTCCAAGAAAATATCATAGAAAGAATAACCAAACCAACACAAACATTAGCTGAAGAAAGAAGAAATATAAGCCAATTGTGTGGTCCCCATTTCCACAGAAAAAAGGGGAGACCGCATGATGCACTAAGATGGTGATATCCAAGCTTGTCCTCCGAGCTTGCAGGGAGTCTGATCTATAATAAAAGAGGAATTTTCAGAGAAAGATCTTGTCTTTCAGGTGATATAATGGTCATAAACTTCCTTGACGGAGGCAGTCTACCTCATCCCCTTCCTGTGATGAGATTTCAGTTCAGGTTTTACCTCCTTAGGAAAGTCTTTCCCTGGGTTGTACGTGCATGCACACTGGGTTTCGTGCTTCCCTACACGGCCTCAGTGGGTGATGCTGCGCTCCTCGTGTGATCGCCTTTTTACACATGTCTTCTCCACTAGAGGTTAGCGCGTCAGGACTAGCATCTCCCTTTTTTAATCTACTTTTTTATCAATTTCTAATTGCAACGAAGGCTTCTGAGCACCATAAGCATCCCTTAAATATCTATTGGTGAATGCAAGAATGAACCAGTGGTTCGAATGCAGCTGTTTTCTAAAATCTGTTGAATTTTGAAGTTGATAAAATAGATATGTTTAATTCATTAGGATAAAATGATAAATTAGCAAAAATCATGAACACAGAGCAAATCAATTGAGGGAAGAGGAATAGCGAGGACATCAAAAAATGGAAGACAGGGGCCTCCCCGGTGGCACAACGGTTAGGCGCTGCGCTGTGGAGCTGTCGGCAGCAGCGACGCGAGTTCAACGCCCGGCCGGGGAGAATCCCACATGGTGCAGCAGACCTCTCCTGCATAGCCCGCTGCTCCCCTCAGCAGTGTATTTCTGATCTGCCTGTTCTGCTACCCGCTCTGTCTCTGGTGAACCCTCTCGCCGCCCCACACCTCTGGCCTGTACCCCAGCTCGTATGCATAAATAAAAAAAAAATAAATCTTTAAAAAAAAAAAAATGGAAGACAGGAATACTGCTAATCACCAGTTCTATGAATCGAGAAACGTTCTACATAGGATGGCAAACATGCTTGAGGAAATGAAGTGAGACTGTAACACAGGTGGGAAAAAATGTGCGACTTATGAGAATTGTAAGACCAAGATCAGAGTGTATGTAGTAAAGCAAGGGAAAGATACGGATGAAGTTTAGATTTTTTAAAAACTTTTCAGAAATTTCTCTTGTATTTTCTGTGCTACATCAAATATTTTAGTGCACTGGAAGATTTTTATTACAAGTGATAGACACACATAGAACCTTCTTTTGAAATAGTCATCCCTTAATCTTTTTTTTTTAATTTCATTCTTTTTCTCTTTGTAACTAAGCATTTTATATCTAACCTACTTAGAGCTGTTAATTTAAATTTGCTTTCAAGGTAGTTCCATTATTTTGTGGTAGAAAATCTACTTGCTAATTAAGAGAATTGCCCTCCTCACCTTTTTTTTTTCCATAGATTTGTTAATGGAATTAGATGGTTTACAATAACCCACCTCATAAAACCTTGTCAAGAGTATAATGACTCTTTTTAAAGGAAGCAGCAATGGTGTGAAGATGAAATTAGAAGGTTTATAATATAAGGGTAAATCCGAGTGGGAGTTTTAAGATAGGAAACTATTATACATCAGAGGTCAACAGAAAGTTAGCCTACACTGCAGAAGTAAAAAACAAGTGAGTTTCTAGGTTAAATCTTCTTGATGACTTGACAATACCTAGTTGAGGTAAGCGTGTGTGTGTGTGTGTGTGTGTGTGTATGCATGTATATGTATATGCTCACACACACAGGTGTATATGTATATGTGCACATATATTCTACTTGGAGCTGTCTTTAAAAGGGCATACTTTAAAAGCATTAGAAATCCATTTACTTATTTCATTTTCCTTGAATGCTGGATGCAAGCTATAAAGTCAAGGACACCCTTGAATTTCCTCAGAAATTCTAGCCAGCTTATAATTAAGAATTGGACACTTATTTTGCCCCACGTCCGGGAGTGCATCATAGTTCAGCCATTCCCACACAGTGGGAAAGGGCATTACACCTTTTGGAGTTTCCAACAAACTTCAAGTTTCCAAGAAAGTGGAAGAAAAATGTGAAAATAGAGGATTTAAAGAGCCTATGAGAGATTACTTTAGTATCTTGAGTATGAAGATGTTCCATTTGCTTCTACTTTAACCCACAGCTAGCAAGACGTTTATAACTGAACCAATCTTGATCTGCTCATCACAACGATCTGTGCATCTGAGCGTGAGCGGGCAGTGGGCTGAGCAGAAGTGGAGAGTGGGACGGCAGGGTCAATGGTCTGAAGGAGGATGCATGCACCGAGTAGAGGACAGGTGGAGCCCTGTAGCTGGCAGCATGAGCGGGCAGAGGGGACGCGACTGTAGGGTATGCACTGCTCCAGCCCGATGATCCGTGGCCCTTAGCA
Source organism: Scalopus aquaticus (assembly GCA_004024925.1). Classification (NCBI taxonomy): domain Eukaryota; kingdom Metazoa; phylum Chordata; class Mammalia; order Eulipotyphla; family Talpidae; genus Scalopus; species Scalopus aquaticus. The sequence goes on along the minus strand of PVIJ01004913.1, from coordinate 30,280 downwards.
CGTGCTCCAAGTGTGCATGGAGTTTTGGCGTCACCTTCTTCTTTAGGGACACACATCTCAGCTGGGGCTGTCAGTTGATTTGTGGTGCCCATGTGGGGGTAGGGAGAAGCAGGGTGTTGGGTGTGCTCGGTGTGCGATCACTGCCACAGTCCTTAGCGGGGGCTGGTGCGGGTGGCAGTGTGGCGTGCCTCAGCTGCCACCATGGAGATGACCAGGGCTGGGTCCCCAGGAACCTGTTTCAGGCCTTTGACCCTGCCATCCTGCTCTCCACTTCCGCTGCCTCCATGAGGCTCAGCCCACCTGCCCGCCCACGCTCAGATCCACAGATTGTTGTGATTAGCAGATCAACCTTCTTTAGTTATAAATGCTTCCCCCCAACACAAATTATGCACCACTAGAGTGGCAAATCCACGCGTGGTGGCTCCACGCGTGGTGGCTGAATCCACCATCCCTGGGATAGTTGTACTGATGTCCAAATCCTCACAACAGGAGCAGCCACTAATAATCCACAAACACAAGCTGCAACCGAAAATGAAAGCCATGGTCACTACTGGGAATAGAAGAAAGGCATCTCGTTACGATGCTGTTGAGTTAAAATCAAAGTTAGCAAAGATAAGTTATGTCAGACAAGGGAATATACCATCAAATGCCATGAAAATCAAGTAGCAAATTCAAATACATGGGAGACTATGAGTTCACATATAGAACAGATGGAGTATTCCAAGCAGCCATCGTGGAGAAACTTGGCAAAACACAAGAAAACTCAGAGCAGCAGAAAACATACTGCATACTGGTGGTCTGCTCACAGAAATAAAATCCTGCTTGCCTTACCCATTACCTTGGAATTTGACTGCTAGTTATGGAGCCCTCAAGGAAAAGGCCCAATATTTTTTAATCTATCTTGAGTTTTAAAATCCTATGTATAGAGATTCAAGTTCTGGTCTATTTTAGTTCTGATTTCTAATTCACACGTGCCTTGGAAAAGCAGAATGACAGGAAGTCCTTCTAGGTAAGGTAAGCAGCTGGGTGATTTACACACACATGTATCTCCTCCCTAACACACAACTTCAAAGAAAAAGGAGAAAATTTTCATAGATATTAATTTTAGATCCTTCAAGATTATTTAAGTGCCCCCTGCTGGCACAGGAGTTAAGTCTCAGTGCTATCACACTAACACCACTGTGGCCTGAGTTCAGTCGCTTCCCACGTGGCACAGCAGACCTCTCCTGCCCCGCCCACTGCTCCCCTCAGCAGTGTATTTCAGTGGATCTGCCTGTGCTGCTCCCCGCTCTGTCTCTGGTGAATCTTCTCTCCCCTTCCCACCTCTGGCCTATACCACAGTTCTTCTATGATAAATAAATCTTTAAAAAGATTATTTTAAAGAATCAAAAATAGATAATAGAGCAAAAAATAGCATATTTCAGAGTCAAATAGCATTTTAGCAGTAATTTCTTTATATGTGTTTCAAGTCAGACAATCCTATTTTACTTCATCAAAGTATTTGTGGTACCAATAAATTCTTTGAACATGTCTGTTGCAAATTGAAACATTATTTGTGAAGCCTGTGGTTTGTGCATAAACACTTTCATGGATTACATAATTTTTTGTTACCTGAACTTCTCCGTAAGATCTGCTAATTTATAAGCATTTTTAACCATTGTATCCTGTGATATTTTCTTAATGTGTGTATTTATGCACACTGCTGTGTGAACCGTTAATGCTTTAAGCATTTTTAAGGACTCTAACCTGTGACATTTTACTAATGTGTGTATTTATGCATGTCACAGGGAGCTGATAATGTTATAAGCACTTTTAAGGACTTTTATCCTGGATATTTTTAACAAATGTTTATAATTACTCAGAACTCCAAATATGTCTTGTTAGATACATGGCTTATAGTCACTTGTTTACACAAGGTATATGCCAGCTCTAAGTGTCTTTCTCAGAGCCAGGTATTTTATTCTAGAAGCATGCATAAGGATTTTCTAAACAGAGCTATGAAATATTCAAAGTAAAGTTGCTTAAAATTTAATTCTACATAAATCAAGTTTATATAGGTTTGTTGGATGGTCATTGTATATATAGAAGACAAACTTTTTTTAAATGTTCTTGCTCACAAAGAGTTTAAAATTTAAGAAGGAAATGAACATATGTAAAATTATTCTAAAAAAGGCATCTGTGAAAGTGCAATGGTAGAGATAGAATGTAATGAGAAAGGAAAGCAAAGAATAAGTGAAGTAATCACTGGTCTCTACATAAGCTGGATTCTCATTTTCTGTAGTTGCCCTAATGTTTGCTATTTCTTTTGCCTGGAAAATTCCTCCCTCTCATATAGTTCATGTATCAATTTACTATTCATGCCTCAATGTTTTCCTTCAAAAACCCTACAATCTACAGACATGGCAGAAATGTCCTTTTACATTTTCACTTTTTAAACCACCATAATGAGATAGGATTGTTATGTAAATGTCTGTACACAGCTAATGAATGTAGCTTAGGGAGTTTGGGGGTACACATATACCTGGGAAACCAGCAGGATTCTCGACATACTCTATCACCTCCTGAAGTTGTCTCCCCAGCCCTTTAACTATCACTGGGGTATACGCACAGGTCTGCATGTGCCAGAAACACGAAATACCATGTGTTGTGTTCATGTTGAAAGTTATGCTGCACTAACAAACCTCAAAATCTCAGCAGCTTAACATACAAACCCTAAAAGTCACACAAATCCATTTCAAGAAGAATTTCCACCCAGGCACTTGGGAACCAGTTCAGTGGTAGACCAACAATCTTAGGACTGCATCACCTGAAATCTGTGGCCCAGCTCTTGAATATAGAATGAATTTATTCCAGAATCATTGGTTTATTTTTGGATCCTTTGCCCCAGGAAGGATATGCCTTATTTCACTCACAGCAGATAAAATAATGTACTAGCTAGTAGCAGGAAATGCTAATGCTAATGATGATGCTAATAGATGATAACAATAAAACATTCAAATATAGAACTTCAGGAAAATAAGTAAACAGCAGGAAATAGTTCCTTCGTTGGTGGACTCTAACACTCTATAACTGGAATTTAGGGAACTAAATTCAGAAAGTAATTTAGGCTATGGGGATAAGACCAATCTTCAGGAACTAAACTCTAAAAGAAGCATCTAGAATGAAATTTAATGTTGAAATATTTGAACCCAGAATCAGATTCCTTAAAATATAGCTTAAAGTCAAGACTCATTCCAAGGCATATAATTGGACACAAAATCTAAAGGTCTGGAAAAGGGGAGGTGAAAGGAGGTAATATTGGATTCTGCTCTAGAGTCAAAAAAAAGTACATGCTCTAGGAATACAGCAAGTCATTGCAGTTGGGATCCAATTTGCTCACAGGAAGAAGCAGTGGAGGCAAAGAATTTTGACAATCATACACTGACACATTAAGTGGAAATGAAAATGGATAAAGCTAATTTCAAATTGCACTTTTTTTTTGGAATGGTTTGATCTTCTAAATAGTCATAAACAGTCAGGGGCCTCCCTGGAGGCTCAGGGGTTAAAGTCTCGGTGCTACCAAGCTATCACCAGCCACTGCAGCATGCGCTCAATCCCCAGCCAGGGAGCTGACCCACATGGCGCAGCAGACCTCTCCTTTCTCACCCACTGTTCCCTTCAGCAGTGGATTTCTGTAGATCTGCCTGTTCTCCCCATTCAGTCTCTGGTGAATCCTCTCACCCCCACACCTCTAGCCTACACCCCAGTTCTTGTATGCATAAACAAATACATCTTAAAAAAATAAGTCATAGACAATCATAGATATACAATTGACAGAAAATTACATACATAACATTAATATATATTTTAATTCAACTAGTTCTTAGAACATTTCAAACTGTTCTTAGATGCGGGGCAGCTAACAGATGGATATGCTGGCAAGGTCTTTCTGTATGGAGAAAATAACAATATCACAAAGACTCAGGCATTCTGCAGAGGTTTTACACATATTACTGATCAATATACATCTCTGATTTAATTCTCCTAATAACCAGTTATTACATCAAACTGTGGATATTCATATTTTCTCTTCCAGTACTTCCAGAAAATGTACATTAACTATCACCCTATCATTTTTACTCCATTTAGTATGATAAACAGATTACAGATTAACAGTTCAAACTGGACTGTAATGGTTGGAAGGTTTTCTGTAGAACAGAATACATTCAACCTTTTCTGCAAATTTTCCAAATCACTAATTGCTTTCATTCTCTTTACCTTGACCTAGGTAGAGAGTCTTCAACAATGTAGTCAATGTTAGCATGCTATTTTTGTGTAAACTATGCTGATCTCAAAAGATAATTACTTAAAGCCTGTTCCTTTACAAAATGACCCTGTAATTTTCTTTTTCTGATCACTCTACTACAATGCAGGTTTCTCCTTGCCCACCAGAACTGAGGCTGATCTTCTGGTCAAGGTTTCTGCCTGTGAATTCCTATGTATGTTTCCATGCTGACACCAAAGATCTCGACACAGTGATGAAACTTTCCACATCACTATAGATACTTCACCCAGTGTACTAGTGACTCGTGTGCCTTGCAAGAAATCCTCCAGCTAGTGAAACAGACATCCCCTTCTGACATTACCAGCAAAACCCAAGACACAGTTTTATTTTTTTTTAAGATTTATTTATTTATTTATTTATTTATTTATTTATACATACAAGCTGGGGTACAGGCCAGAGGTATGGGGCGGCGAGAGGGTTCACCAGAGACAGAGTGGGGAGCAGAACAGGCAGATCAGAAATACACTGCTGAGGGGAGCAGCGGGCGAGGCAGGAGAGGTCTGCCGCACCATGTGGGATTCTCCCCGGCTGGGCGTCGAACTCGTATCATGCGCTGTCTGCTGACAGCTCCACAGCGCAGGGCTCAACTGCTGCGCCACCAGGGAGGCCCCAAGACACAGTTCTAGTTTGGAGACCTCGATTAACACCACCTTGAAGAATTCCACCTCTGTCCCATTTATGAACCTGATTGATCATCTGATATACACGTTTCAAGAGAATATTTAAGGCATTTCTTTCCTACACTGTTGGATTAGCTATAAAAATTATCACAATTTTTAAAATGACATTTAATATATGACCATATTTAATGGCTACTTGAAATTAACTGTTAATATACAAATACATATGTAACATCTCTGCATAGGCAGGTGTGTGTAAACTCAAATTAGTCCAGGTCACTGACTCTCACCTGTAGAAACTTCTTATCCATCTTGTTCTAGTTTTTCCCTGTCTGTTCTCTTTCTTCTCCACACCATTCTTCTTGCAAGAAGTCTTTTAGGAAAGACTTTTCTTTTAGGAAAGCTACAATTATAACTTCTTGCTTAAAACCATTTGATGGCTACCTTTGACCTTCAGGATCTAACTGCCTAACTTCTTCCCTTCTCTGGCCCCTCTCTACCCCTCCAGCTTTATCTTCCCACCCCCTCCTTTCTCAGGTATTAAACGCATCTTCTCTACTCTTCTGCCATTTCCAACTTCACCCCATAGACCATTTGCCCGGAAAACACCCTCTCAGTCAGCTTGTTCTCTTTTGGGAGTTCTTGGTGAATCACAGTAAGTTAGATCCAGTCACAGCATGTTTTATTTCTCCAATAAAACCCTCACCTCACTGCACTGCATGTAGTTTCCTTAGGAACATATATCACACATATGGCATTTCTCTGTTCCATGCCGAGTCTTTACAGTAGGTGATTCAATAGTATTATAGTTGGAATCATACTTGCAAATTAAAGGGAACAATGGAGAAATATTTAGGAGGCCAAAGAAACAGAACTCTGAATGACAGGCTATAAAAGGGAAATCCTCTGATCAAAAAGAAATGCACCTGAAATAGGAATTATGGTTTACATTAACTTGACTTTGTAATGAGGCATCTATAACACTTGTGTGTATATAAAAATACTGTAATATTTTTAAATGAATTTTATTTCTACAGTATTTCTTTTTACCTTTGTTATAAAAGGCCTTTTTTAAATTAAATCTTAATTTTATATATTTTTAAGACTAGAGTTGATTTCAGTGTTTTTTGTGAGTTGTTCCTCATGTTTATATATCATTAACAATTCAATCATGGAAAAATATTGGAGAATTGAGCCATTCAAGGATGCTCACCTGGGCGTTAGAGAATCATACATTTCAGTTGTGAATTGCAAAGCAAGTCACTAACCTCACTAAATAATATCACTTTTTCTTTAATGGAAGGGGATCTCCAGGGAATGAGTGATTCTGGCCACCATGTAATGCTGTTGCCAAGAGGCTCTTTATCTCCGCTACATGGGACACAATGGCCTATTGTGGGAGACGTAGACTCTCTGTTTGGACTCAATATCCATCTCCAAGGTCATGAAATCACAGTCTTTCATCCCCAGCCCCATAAACTTTCTAAGTCCTGTATGTTTCAAGTACTTCTGGGCCTTATTTTTAGGACAAGAACCATCCAAATGCTTTTCCATGCCGCCGATGGAAACAAGGAGGTCATCTTAGACTCCTATGGTCTCCGAGTGACATATGGTCTTACGTCACTGATGGTCCTGGGCCTTCCCAGCACAGAATGGGGTCTTAGCACCTCTGCCCTCAAACACCCCAGTGTCTTATTTCAATTCCCCTCAAATCCCACACTCAAGACTCAACAGAATAACCGCCTTTCGAATTCCATGATTCTCACGCACATTCCCACCTAAACTTGTCAAGCAACCTTCTCATGCAAGAATAGGGAAACATCTGACTGTATATCCCTCCAAATTAATTTTCTTCTTACCCCTATAACTTTTTGAAATTCAAAAATCCAAATTCTCATCTTAGCATGTTGGGATTCTGCACAGTAAAGCATCCCTGTGCTCACAAATGTTCACGTGCTGAAGTTCAAATGGGAGAGACTCCAAAATAATGGAAAATACTAAAGAAAATTGTCTTTTAGTAAATAAATCTGGGCAGTAACTCAATACAAGTTGATGGTAAAAACTCTCACTATAACTTTCATTTCCTTTGCTCTTGTGGAGTATTCCATCTCACAGCAGGACAAAATATTCTAAACTCAAACCGATTTGCAGCTTAAACTAAAATTCCATTAAGTTTAATTTATAGGAATCATCAAACAGCATAATACCATATACGTGCTCCCTCGACAAGGCATTACATTAAACAAATTCCAACTATCTTGCCCTCAATATGTTCTCTGAAACAAGAAAAACATTTATTTATTTTGCTTTTGAGAGATTTGCCATATTTGAGCAATTTCAGAGAAATTTTATAGGAAAACTTTGAGACTGAAATAACATTTTTATTCAAACCACAATCTTCTCAGAAGGCCGAGCTGGGATTTTGTTGGAGAGCATATTTCAACAGAAAATTCCAATTGCCTTTTGACTTGGGTTAATTATTTCCTGAGTCTGGTTCCTTTCATCCATTACAAGACACTGACAAGTTTCCCTGGGTTGTACAAAACTTGTCTGTGAGTAAGAGTGGAATTTTTTTAATTGAGTGGATTTTTAAATCTTGTAAGAAAGACCTTCCCAGGTGAAAGTCAACTGCATATCAAATCATTTTGTTCACACTCAGTACAATGAAAAAATATAGCAAAACCATTCTCTAGTGGTCCTGAGAGCATGTTTATTAGCATATGGCTAATAAGAGAATTTGAAAGAATGAATCCCTCAATAATTATAATTTCATATTTATGTGACAGCTTACATTTTTCCAAACATACTCATAATTTTAGTTTTTGTTTTTATACAGTGCTAGCCCAAAAAAGATATAATTTTCTATGAAACTAAAATTTATTCACTTCATGCCCACAGAGAACCAGAACTGAAACAAAATTATATAAACAGGAATCATCTATTTTCCTACAAAATGGGAACATTTTGCTATGAAATTGATATTTTTTGTTTTTTTCTTTTTAACTCATTGATTAGAAAGTATCTCCTATATATGAATTTTTCTATTTAATAATTTTCATTGCAACTAAAATTCACTATAATTGGAAAACCTACTTACCATAATTTAACAATTGCTCAACATTTTTGTTATTTTCTGTCTTGTTAAATTTTAAGACATACTTTTGCATGAATTCTAGACTACCATTTTTTATTATTCTATTACATTATACATTTAGAAGAATTACTCTGCTTTGTTATTAATCACCTGAGAATGTGACCCAATGCACATAAATTAGAGATGATCCTGACCCATTCCCAGAGAAGTAATGAGGATAGTGTTTTGAACTCCTACTCCCTCTTAGGTGGGAGAGGGTTTGGGATGGGGTCAAAATAGGCAGAGGCTCTTGAGTCTAGAAGCTTGTAGTCATTAATATAGGTATAATTTGGGCCTCCCTGGTGGTGTAGCGGTTGAGCGCTGTGCTGTGGAGCTGTCAGCAGCGTGCGCGATGCAAGTTCAATGCCCAGCAGGGGAGAATCCCACATGGCGCAGTGGACCTCTCCTGCCTTGCCCGCTGCTCCCCTCAGCAGTGTACTTCTGACCTGCCTGTTCTGCCCGCACTCTATCTCTGGTGAACCCTCTCGCTGCCCCATGCCTCTAGCCTGTACCCCAGCTTGTATGTATAAATAAATAAATTTAAGAAAAAAATACAGGTATAATTTAATGCTTCTCCCTAACAATTCATATAATGTTATTTTCATTTTGCTATTTCTTTCATTAAATAGTTGCAACTTTTCGATGCTTTTTTTAAGAATGTATTAGTTTCTACATATTACTCAGGGTTGTACTTTTGAATTTAAATTCAAACATTTTATGCACTCAAGTATAAATTTTTAAAAATCATTTCAACATCAACTTATAAAAATCTTCAACCAAGCAGATACAGAGGGAACCTATCTTTACATAACAAAGACCATATATAACGAACTCACATTTAGCAGCATATACTCAATAGTGGAAAGTCAACCATGATGAAGAAGAAAGCCTGCCATTTGCAACAATAGAGATTGGCTTGAGGACAGTAAGTAAAATAAGTATAACAGGTGGTCACTGAATTTCTAATTACTATCTATATCCTAGACAGCTAGAAGGAATATGATGAAGTGAAAGGGACACATGTGGCTGAACCAGCTACCTTGAGAACTCTCAGGACAGTACATCTAAGGAGACTGGCAATAAGCTTCACCCATTGGTCAGAACCTAGTTCTGTGTTCACAGTAGCTGCAAGGTAGGCTGGGAAATAGGAGCTGGCTTTACTGACAGCAAATGAACCTAAACTATCAAGAAAGGGAGAAGGTATATTAAGGCTATCTATCAGCAACTAACAATCTTTTAATACACTCTGCATTTTGGTTACTTCATCTGTCAAAGAAAATACAGACTCATTAAACATGCCCACCACTTTTCTCCTATATAGTGAGTGGATTTTTCTTTCATTTATATTTCTCCTTTTTTAATTGTTTTTCAAATGATTAAGTTAACATCTCCACCTTTTTACTGCAAATTGTAATTCTCTGTTGCAATCTCAAAGATTCACAACCACCATTTTGTCATTGAGAATTTGTTTTTTTTTTTTTAAAGATTTATTTATTTATACATACAGCTGGGGTACAGGCCAGAGGCGTGGGGCGGCGAGAGGGTTCAGCAGAGACAGAGCGGGGAGCAGAACAGGCAGATCAGAAATACACTGCTGAGGGGAGCAGCAGGCGAGGCAGGAGAGGTCTGCCGCACCATGTGGGATTCTCCCTGGCTGGGCATCAAACTCGCATTGCTGCTGCCGACAGCTCCACAGCGCAGCGCTTAACCGCTGGCACCACCAGGGAGAATTTACTTTATAAACGGTAGTAAAACACATTTAGGCATTTGACTTTGTGAGTATGTGGCCATGCAACTGAAGAGTCGGGACCCAGTGGTTTGGAATCATACAGACTTGTGAAATAACTTTGTTAATTCTTGACCTAAAACTAGAACTAATCTGGTCTTATTTGTATTGCTTAAATAATTGTTGCCTAATCTCTAATTTCTAGCTTTTAATAATTCTGCTTCTGAAGTATCTCATAAGTGATTCCATTTTATTCCTAACTGAACTTGAATGTCTAACTTCTAACACAGGAATTTGAAACTATTTTAACTTTCCTCATGAGAGTAACTTGACTCCTGTTCCCTGTTTTGATGTTTTGTGGTTTTATCTTGCAAAAGAATATATTAAATATATTTAATATACATTAAACTATTAATCAGTGCATTTTTACTTTATTTAAATGAAAAACCAGCACACTATTTGCACAACTACTCTATTTAAAATCTGTTTTATGTGATAAAGGAAATTTATTCTTCAAAATTTTGCTAATTCAGTTTATTTCTATCAGTTCTGCATTAGATACTGGTATATATTCTGAGTTCTTCCACTTATTAAAATACTTTTCTGCTGCCTTCACAAGTAGATGAGAGATTCACAACAGAAAGTTCTTATTTGTTGTCTTTTTCACCTTTAAAATATATTTAGATAGTTTTGAGTTTTAAATTGCAAAAAGGGAAGTCTACATTTAGTAATGATTTTGTTAATTACAGAGCCCTGAGTATTGCCTGTGGTAATTTTTTCTTTCTTCAGATTCCTTTATTTGAATATCAGTTTGGATCATGGATGTCTAACTTCCAATACAAGAATTTGAAACTATTTCAACTTTTCCTCATGAGAGTAACTTGACTCCTGTTCCCTGTTCCACACATGTAAATATCAGGAATGGATTTTAGTTTTTTGGCATCAATTTTACACTTTCTTTTCAGTTTACGCAACATTATAATTTCCTACTGTCTATACCAATAAACTAGGCAGATGTATTAGTTGTTGGGTGTTTTTTTTTTTTTTTTAAGCAACCAGACACATTTGCATGCCCTTTCTAAGATCACCAAGTAAATTATTTTTTCCACCGTTGGAAGACCACCAAGTCCAGTAAGCCACACTGAGGAGGGATGAAGGGTATAGGGCACAAGCGTTCTGTGCCTGGCTGACACCGGGAAACAACTGCTTTAACAAGAGCAGCCCTTGTGGATCATGTAATTGTCATTTCATGTATTACACCTGACCATAGGAGCAGGGATCAGCCAAGACACAGACGAGAAAGGCTCGATTTTCTTCCTAAATATCCCAAGCTAATGGGGTCTTTGTTTCAGGAGCAGGAGTGGCAAACCAGTGCAAATTACTGGTTCAGTTTTCCAGTGTAATCCCATTAACCTGCTCTCTTCTGAAGGTAAGAGAACATACAGGTTTACAGCATGGACTCTGGAATCAGGATGCATGATTGAAAGAAACTTTTATCAAAGTTGTCTTAAATTTTTTGTAAAGTGCAATAACTACTTCCTTAAGTTATGAGGGTAAAATATACTATAGATAAAGTACAGAACAGTGCCTGTCACAGAAAATCCATTGAAGTGTTAACTATCATTTCTATTTAGTAAAAAAAAAAAAAAAATTCCCCAAATCAATCCTATTACGTATTAAATTTACTTATAATCGGTCATAGTTTTTAATACACTTTTATGTTATCTCTGCAATTAGAAAACTTTTAGGATTTAAGATTGCAAACCAACCAAGATTCTAAACCAGAATACAGACAATACATTTCATTAGCTTATCAACAGAAAATCCTTGTGTGTTTTCTCAATGTAAATCAAAAAGCTGTGGTCACCTTCTTTCTGTGATTACAGTGTAAGCAATATTTGCATTAAATCTTTTTAAAATTTTGAGTGTCTCAATTTCTCATATAGTCCAGAATGTCAAATTTATTGCATAAAGAGATGATTAATGAATAAATGATACAAAGTACATGTATTAATGAAGCCTCCATTTTCCACCTTTGTACCTAAAAAATGTAATCGTAAACTGGTAAAGAATAGACTGAAAGGAAATGCAATGAACTTGAATAAACTTGTTTAACTTTGGTAGAATCCGAAAGTAAAAATAGCAAACATATGGATTTCATTTCTCTTAAAATACACGAGGATTAAAATTAAAAGGAATAAAATGCTTGGCAAACATGTTTTTTAATTCAGCAGATGGATGGTTTTTTCTACTTTTGCTGATAAAAGAATTAACATAATGAAAATGTGCATTCTGCCTTAATTTTTGCATCTTCTTGCACTTCTGTGAGAACTTAAAGTCCCTTCTGGCCTCTTTAGGTGTTTCAACAATAAGGATTTTATTTAACTTTTTTTTTTCCTTTGGAAGACTAGAGAGAGCATATCCAACTATGTACATTTTACAGGATTATAAAAATCTACTAACTTTTACAGATTAATGATCACAAAATTATAGCAACAGCATTTCAGGTGATATAGGTATAAATCGCCATGACTAGTGTATACATAGCATGTCAACATTTCCAAAGGTACTTAGGCATCCTTTATTGAAATTATGAATACACTTACTGTTGGGATTGTGTAGTGTTAGAGTCACAAAATTAGTTTGAATTTCCAGTATATGTTCTATGAAAATTGAGTTAAAAATTATTTTTGATTCTTCTCATAGTATATAAAGTAACTTGAATTCTATGAAAATAAAATTTAGAACTACAGTATGTACAAGTAAACAATATGTTCAAACATCTTGTGGAATGTTTTGTCTACTTAGTTTTCATGTTTTTCAATATAGTTATTTTATTTTATAGTTTCCCTTTGTCTCTCATCAAAATAAATATACCTCTTAACATGCTAAATACACACATTTTTTTGTCAAACATGCTTCAATAAAGCTTTAAAAATAAAATGTACTTCTATTATTATAATTTTAAATGAAACATTTAAGTTATGTTTAATGATTTAGCCACTGATATTAGATAAAAACATGCACTGAATTATTTGATCCACATGTATTCATTTGACTCATTTTCAAAGATCCTAATTTCTATTCAGTGTTACATGCTCAAACTTATTAAAAATTATAGAAAATTAAATAAGGTACCTTTTACCATCTTAAAATGCCTAAGGATTATATAACAAAATAGTAGTGAACATTAGCAACAGTAAATGAAATAGAAACAATCATTGATGACAGGAATTTGCACTAACATAATCTACTATGGAACTGAATTTAGTAACCTGTTAGTAGTTTGAGACACCTGAGAAGGGGTAGGCAGTGACTTGGGTATAGATGAATGATAATGTAAAATGTCTAGAATTACTTAATTGTCAAAATACCATAATGGTTCATTTATACTACAGTTTAAGATCATAGTTTAAAATCACATTTGTGTACATGAGAGCTTTAAATGTTTATATTCTGTGATCTACTAATCCTGCTAAAAGATTACATTAACTATAATGATGGGTAAGCAAAGACTAATATTCAAGGGTATTACAGTACTATGTAAAATAAGTAAAGGCAATTTTTTTTAGATAAAAGGTGGACCTTCTATATAATAGATCTCAACATAATCATGCTTCTAGAGAGGAAAAAAACTAGAGAGGAAACATTCATGAAAAAATTGCTACATAAAACTCCAAGGAGCAAAATAGTATCCGCAGCAATAGCCACATTTTTTACATAAATGTATAAATACACAAACGCTCACAAAAAAAGAAACACAAAGAAAAGTACTATTTATATAGATTAGAATCCAAGGAAATGTATTTATGGCCTGGTTGCAAGTTTTTTCTTTCTATCAGTGTACACTTTTCAGGTTTTTAACAGTAAAAGTTAATTTTTCATAAATAAGTTATGATATAAATAGCACTTGGATTGCTAAGAGCACCATGCATGGTGATTTATATATGATAAAAATTACATAGGGCCTCCCTGGTGGCGCAGCGGTTAAGCCCTACACTGTGGAGCTGTCGGCAGCATTAGTTCGACGACCGGCAGGGGAGATTCCCAGATGGCGCGGCAGACCTCTCCTGCCTTCAGCAGTGTATTTCGGTGGCTGCCCATTCTGCTCCCCACTTTGTCTCTGGTGAATCCTCTTGCCTCCCCACGCCTCTGGCCTGTACCCCAGCGTGTATGCATAAATAAATAAATCTTTAAAAAATATATTGAAATATATTTATGGCCAATATTCAATGGAATGGCTATTGTTAAGTTGCATCTCAGTGGTTTTTCTATTTCATTCATTGTTCCTATTTTTTAAACAAATGGAATACTTCTGTGAGATATTTGTCTCTTCTGCTATTTATTTATTAGTTATGTCAGTATGAACTCATGGATATTTATTTTATTGGGGGTTATCATATGTAAAACTATTGCAGCCTTGGCCTTTGGGAGATGTGGGATTAATTCCTTTGTCCTCTTAAATCCTGTTCCTTTTCGTTTTTTGCTTTGAAACATATGTTCTAGATTCATCTTGTATATTTCTGCCCCAACCTCAAAATCAAATATGCTCCAAAGAAATATGCTCATTTGACTGCAGAACAGTAGTTAAAAACCAAAACCTTGATTTCTTATCATTATTGGGATATCACCACTTCTACAAAGAGCACAGCAACAATTTATGTAAGTAAAATGCACAGACAAATGCTAAAATGTATGGTCAAAACTTTTGAGATATTTTTCATTTCCCTAGATTACTGAGATGAATATATTTTCACAAATCTTTGCTACCTCTCACCTCAAGAGGTAGAGTTAAACTCCTTCTTTCACCCTCACTCACAGGGGTTGGTGTTAGTAACCTTTTGATGATCGCAGTAAGGAAAGGACAAAGTCACTTGACACTAGAGAACTGTGGCAGACACGCCCTTAACCAAATCATCCAGGTTGTCATCATAAAAGAAAAGCATGTCACTATCACCCTTCTGTGTTATGGTAAGAGTGATTCTCTAGTATTTTTCCAGGGAGGCTGTCATATCAGGATAATCACAAAAAACAGGTAAACCCAACTTGAGGGACACAAAACATAAATATCTAAGCAGCTGTCTTCTGAAGTGTCAAGGTCGTGAGAGATAGGAAAAGTCCAAGAAACTCTCATAGATTAAAAGAAGCTAGGGAAACAGGAAGACTAAACACAATAGAGTATTTGGAACTGAATCTTGAACTAGAAAAAACATATTCAGGAGAAAGCCAGCAGTATCCAAGAAACCTCAGATAGTTTTATTGAAAATACTGCACCATGTTAAGATTTCAATTTGATAAAGGCACCATGGCTAAATAAGATGAAACCATCACAATAACACTGTTATTGTGGGGTTTTTAATTGAAAGTTAAGTGGTAACCCTGCACCCTCTTCCATAAGCAAACATTTAGAAGTAATGCCAAATGCAAAGACAGAATAGGTCCCAAAATGCACATGTTGTAGTTAACACAGTGCCAGGCAAAAGCAAGAACTGCCTATTTCTTTCTTTTTTTTAATTTATTCTTACTTATTTATGCATACAAGAACTGGGGTGTAGGCCAGAGGTGCGGGGTGGGGTGAGATGATTCACCAGAGACAGAGTGGGGAGCAGAACAGGCAGATCTACTGAAAAACATGGCTGAGGAGAGTAGCAGGTAAGGCAGGAGAGGTCTGCTGCACCATGCGGGTCAGCTCCCTAGTTGGGGATCGAACTCATGCTGCAGTGGTTGGTGATAGCTTGATAGTGCTAAGACTGATTAACCTCTTACACCAGCAGGGAGGCTCCCATTTCTTTGTTTCATTCCCAAACACAGTATCAGAGCCTAGAACACAGTAGAACTGACTAAATGGAAACTAAAAATAGTATTGCTAATAATAGGGTAACGCAATATTACGTTAAAAATAGAAAGTTGTAGTGGATGTTGAAACTAAAAGGAGGGATTGGCGGGCAATGGCATATGGCAGTGCAGTGTGTAATGATTGAAGTCTTGTGAATACAAATGATATTCAATTTTTCTACAGCCCATCTTGGAGGAAGCAAAGAGACTCAGTATTGTTTTATAAGAAGAGACGTAGGGCACAATACTGAATCATCTATCCTGTCCGTCACTGGAACCACAGCCATGCCTTTGATTTCTCTTCTCTCCTGATGATGACTAGTTCAGTATTCTTTACAATGAAGGCTCTCAATAAGTCCTCGCTGACTGAATGCTTTTCATGATTCTTTTATCCCCCTCTGATTGATGACATTTCTTTGAACCAACAATGAAGAATGGATGGAGAAATTGATGCAGCTCTTCTAAAATCTTTTCAGTTAGTTGTTCAACTATATTTTCAAAGGAAATGTGCATCTGTCAGAATGGGAGCAAGGAGAAAATATTTTTCATTTTAAGAGCCTGTGTCCATTTGACCGATGCTAGTCAAATGGATGAGGTTCACAATGATTCAGACTTCGAATGTCAGGCCTTGCAAGTATTTCTGCTTAAGCTGTGAAACACAAGCATGTCTCCTGCCTCGAAGAATTATGGAAGTGTATCAGTGCTTTTTGAAGCAGCATTCAGTGGTATTGCTCTATCTGACACATTGGTCCCATAAAGCTGACTAAATATACAGCACTTAGAAAATTAGGACAATAAAAATGGTTCAAGTCTCATATAAGCAAGAAAGTTCATCTTGTTCTGATTAAACAGGGTAGGAGAACGGTGGGTTGAAGCAATATTAAGATTCAATAGCTATTAATGGTTCACCTTTTTGTATCACTGTCAAAGTAAGCTATGATAATGTTGAGCAACTATTTGGATTGGTTACAAAATTATTTAGCTTAGAACATTATATGTAAATTAAAGCTGCAGGAAACTGCATAGGAAAATAAAATTTCTATTAAATTCTTCATTAAGTCAAGAGACTACACTCATTCTTCGAGCAGGTGGGACCTGGTACTTTTTCATGTCTATAAAAAGTATTTAGCAGTGTGTGTGTGTGTGTGTGTGTGTTGTGTGTGTGTGCATGTATGTGTGTGTGTGTGTATAGGCTCCAGAGTAAAATAAAACCTCAAATTTAAAATGAATCATGACAAAAATATTAAAAACCCAATAGGTAGCTTTAGTGATCTTTAATTAAGGCAATCCTGAAATGGAAAACTAAATTAACAAAATCCAAAACTTTGATGCATGTGTATTAACCATATCCAAAGAAACTTTATAAGAAAAAAAAAAAACTCACCATCCTAAAAAACACTTGATTAAGCAAATGTCTGATAATGAATAGTAGCTTACCAGCAAAGGGGTATTTTTTTTTCTAAGAGAAAAGCAGAATATTAACACATTGGAATATTTCAATGGAATACACATATTTAAATAAAGGACTCCATCAATTTTCAAGGTCATCAATGCAGAAAACTAGCAAATCGATTTTATTTCCCTGACAGTATTTGCATCTTACAGGGTCAGACTTGTTTCTATGGTGCATATTCACATGAGATATTCTGCATTCCTCTCAACTTTTCTTTCCACCTTATACTTTACTAGTCCCAAATCCCAAGAACGTAATCCTTTTGCATTCGGCAAATCCAGGGGTCTTAGTTGTTTTGGCATCTTACTAAGGAACCTCATCCAAACCTCCTTGCCTTGAAGACAACAATGCCCCTAAAAAAGACTGTGCTTTCTCCTGCTATCTTCTATATACTGTGTAAACAATAGAAAGAGCTGGAAAAAGTTCAAATAATACAATCTGTTTGGATATATTCCCCATATGTAAACCAGGCAGGATCAAAAGGTAGCTTAAGTATCTACATTAAAAGACATCCAGAAACCTCTTGCTATTTACTTTCAAAGAGTTGCATTCTAATTATGTATGAAACCAGAAAGTACTACGTGCATTTGATTGGTCTTTCGTGGTCAATAAGAGAATTTTAGTTAAATCATTACACTGAGCAATAGCATCTATGTAACCTTTCAAATCGACTCCTGTGTCATTTCTTTCAAACCAGCCATATCAGGCCTCCCTCGTGGCACAATGTGTTAAGCTCAGCACTGTGGAGCTGTTGGCAGCTGCATCGCGAGTTCAATGCCCAGCCGGGGAGATTCCCACATGGTGCAGCAGACCTCTCCTGCCTCGCCCGCTGCTCCCCTCAGCAGTGTATTTCGGTCGATCTGCCTGTTCTGCTCCCCGCTCTGTGTCTGGTGAACCCTCTCACTGCCCCACACGTGTGGTCTGCTCCCCAGCATTGCATGCAAAAAATAAATCTTAAAAAAAAAAACACCTATATCATGAAGGTGCAGGATAAGCTCTATGAGTTTTGGTGGCAGAGTCAAGCCAGTGCTTCTGAAGCTGGGCTAAATGGAGTTAGTGAATTTCTGATTGTACCGAGGGGAGAACGGCAACAGCTAAGGCTCTCAGAATGAGATGAAATGTAGTCCTGGAAGAGAGGTGTATAAAGGCTCAGTAATGTCCCCCAAACAATAGGCATCAGGCACAAGTTTTAGAGACAAGTTGGATTTTAATGATGGAAGTTGAACTTAGAAAAGCAACACTCCACTTAGGTGCATGCGATTTTGCAAGCAGCCATACAATAAGAAGACAGCCTTAACACACACTATCAGAGAGTTGACAGCTCTATGGAAGTCATTTTAGTTGAACATACAGCCCAGTATCCATGTTTTTAAAACCTACTGAATATTAAGCTTCAGCAAACCCATGGACTTCAGCACATTAATTGGTTGGTGTGACATTCTGGTGAGTTTTATTGGAATGGACATAGACCCTGCAGTCCTTAACATATTCAGTATATAAATTCTGAATATTTTTTTCTTGAATTATACCAGACACTGAACTTGACCACTATGTTAATATCATAATTGGCTGAGGACGGGCACCCTGGAGCTCTTCAAAGGAAGGATGACCTGAATCCCACCGTTCACCCTGGACTCACTGACACCGACTGGCTGGAAGAAAATCGGCGTGTGTCCTCACTTCTGCCCATGATTTGTGGCGCTGCCAATACGACCACACTAATATAAACATACATATTTGCCAGAAGGAGCATTTCCATTCACCCAGTGTCCAAAGCTCATTGCAGGCGCTGAAACAAGTATTGGGGAGCAATGCCCTGTCTGCTGGGTGTGAAAAGAAAAATGGCCGTGAAAAGAAAAAACTGCTGTGAAACATGGTTCTAAAAAATGTTTTATTCCTCAAATTTCTGTCAGCCATTATTCGCAACTACCACTTTTTAATATGATAGCTCTAGGGGTAATAATGTGATTGGTAGGGGGCTTGCTTCAGTCCCTGTTGGTTCAGAAAAACACAGGAATTATGTTGAATGCATATTTCCACTTACTCTTCCAAAAGGGAATATCTGAGAGACATACAGTAGTACAAAGTCATTATAAACTGAAGTTACAGACGTTTTAGATGGTGAACTATTGTACTTTGAAGAATATGTTATAAGCCACTTGACAAAAAATAGAACAACTAGACTATAAAACTGACTGAGCAAATAAAAAAAGTATAAAAAGGCCAGAGTGAAGTGAGTAATGAAAACTTTTAGTACTGAGGCATTGACTGGAGTCCATTAAGAAGTAGAAATGAGTTTGGAGGTGTATTTGCAGAGTTAGTCCTCTACAACATCCCAATTTAATATATAATCCTACAGACAAGAAAAAGAGGAGATGAACACAACTTTAAGAGGCCAAGAAAAAAAGAAATCAGCAATACTGAAAAATATAAGAATCAGTTAAAATTGTTGCTGAAAATAATTTTTCCACTCTAAGATCTTCCATAGGTATAAAGTGGTATTTGTCCACAGATGGGGATTTCTATGTACGGTAAAATAGAAGTGCTTATAAAATGTTAGTGGTAAATAAGATATTAATTCTATAGATAAATGAAAATCACACAGCTTAATTACTGACAGTATGTGCCTTGCTAAATGTCCATATGGTCAGAGAGAGAGTGTGAAGTGAAGAAATAAGGCTAAAATAATTTTAAAGATTAAAGTAACTAATTCAAAGGAAACATGATAAGCAATGACAGTCATTTTAATTACCATATAACAAAAGTAAGCAACAGCAACAGCTTTCAAGGTTCTGTGTCTAACACTGCATAAATCATCCTTTGGTCTGCTTTGATTCACTAAATAAAATTTACATCAACAGCTAAGGACTACTTCAAGCCCTCCACTGTAAGAACTAAATTTAACCAACACAGAGCAAAGTGTCATACCAAGCGGTGAATGGATAAGGAAAGTTCTAACTTTCAGCTATAGTCATGCCACCAAAAATACACAACCCAACTGGTACAGTGAGATGGGTATGCAGTTTTAAAACAAATCCTTGAGTTTGCTCTTCCAGTTACGCTACTGCTATTAAGTGCCCCCTATATGGGAAACACGATGACATTTTTGATCCTCACACAACTCTCATCAAGATAACTGCCCAGCTGAAGGAAGTCTATTAAATGTTTTCATAAACCTTCAATGGGGATGCAACCTACATCCTTGACCCAGAATAGTGCCATAAAGGAGACCCGATAGGGACCTCCCTGGTGGTGTGACGGGTTAAGTCGCAGCACTATGAAACTATCGAGAGCCACTGCAACACGAGTTCAATGCCCAGCCAGAGAGCTTCCCACACGGTGCAGCAGACTCTCCTGTCTTGCCCACTGCTCCCCTCAGCAGTGTATTTCAGTAGATCTGTTCTGCTCCCCACTCTGTCTCTGGTGAATCCTCTGACCCTCCCATACTTCTGGCCTACACCCCAGCTTATATGCATAAATAAATAAATCTTTTAAAAATAGCGAGAGCTGATAGACAGAGCATGTAGGCTGGACGATTTATCAATCCCCCCAATAAAGCACTCTAATCCTAAATGCATTTGAAAAGCAGACATACACTGAACTCTGTCCACTCCAATGGAGAGCTGATATCCATGTAACTTTTTTCCCTCTGGGAAGCAGTCAACCATCTCAACTTACTGGGACAAACTCTAGGAAAAAGTCACTATGTGTAAAGTTGAAGTGAAAAGGGGGAGCTGAAAGCAATCAACGTATTGAATTAAGGTTTACACTCAAGTCCTGGAACCCCAGAACTTGGAAGTGGTCTCCTTAAATTGCTCTCCACAGTAATATCCACAGTAACTCAGATTAACATGCAGAACCAGCCTCCAACAGGTAAGTCTGTAGCAATGCTGAGCTATTCTGTGTTGAATACATTAGAAGGAAATCACCATTTCTACAGTACTTACTATGTGGTGGACAGGCTACACTCTACTGGGTATCCAACATCTTTCAGTTTCAATAGACTTAAAGGTAGGTATCAAGAAAATGGAGGAAGGAGCCGGAGGGAGGGAAGGGAAAGGGCACAAAATGGAATAGAAAAGAACACAAGGGACCATGGAGATGGATCACGGGTGAATTGGTGGTGGGCTACCCAAGGGGAATGCAAAATGTAAAAGACATAAATAACAATAAAAATATATATTATATAAAAAAAAAGAAAATGAAAGTGAAAGGAAGCTCAATTACTTATTACCAAGTGTCAGATACTAGCTTAGTCCAGATGAAACCCATTTCTAGGTTATTCCCAATCCTATGTGCTTTATGGTATACCAACTGACATGCCAAGAAGGTTTTTTCCCCCCAACCCAGTTTCTGTAAACCACTCTCACTCCCATCCTTGATGCCAGGAGCTATATGCAAAACTGCAGGGTATTCCTAGAAGCAAGTAGGAGAAATGTGGCACATAACCAAATAGATAATGACTGTGGTTATGATTTTTCATCCTGAATGAGTTTATAATTGTCAATTAAGAAATTTGAAGAGGGTCATTTCCTAAAATTTCAGGCATCAGGAAAGAAAATTAAATGTTAAATCTTTTGTATCCTGAATAGATGTGTCAGACCTAGTCACCTAGACTCAAAAGATTATCATTTTGAAGTTTTCAGAACATAAGGGAAACCACAAAGGAAGTTGGATAACAGCAAAAAAATACGTAATATAGCACTGCAAGCAAGAAGATCAGCAACGTTTGCAAGGTACCCAATTCCATGTTGATGTTATTAAGAATCCAAGTAAGATATAAAATCACAGACCTGCAGGGATCAGAAAGGCCAGGACTTGAGACCACAAAAGGGTATTGTATTATTATAAAAATATGTAATTTAGAAGGAGATTCTGCACATACTTCTATACTCTGGTGATTTTGGTGCCTAGGCTAATAAAACTTACATGCAATATGAATTTCAAGAAAAAGTAATCATTATAATAACTTAATCAAAAAAGATAATACAATTTCATGTAAGAAACCGAATTAACAAGCCAGAAGGCTTATTTTGGCAATAAAAATTAACATACTAAAAATGATAATAAAATAAAATTACTGTGGGTCTTTAACTAAAGGCAACAGCATTATAATGGGGAAAGGGAAGCATGGTAAGGAGTCTCCAGCATCCTCATTAAAACTTTAGAACTATTTGTGTGAAATTATCCCTGAGCAGTGCAATTAAGTTCAAATTTACTGATAACACAAAATTGCATGAAAGGAGGATACAGCGTAATTTATTGCAATGGATGTTTCAGGTAATAGATTACTTATATAGGCTAATATATAAAAACAAAGTAATAAGCTTAAGAAAGACTTTTCTGGGAAAAAGTGTAATTACAGTATACAGTATAAAACAACTTGAAAATAAAAATTTCTGATAAGTAGGATTTCAAACAAAAATATGCATTTTTTTTTTATTGATGAGGTGATGGTACTAACCATTAGATATACAAATGTGTCTTTTGATTTGTTTTCTATTCTCCTTGTCGTGGTGATGAAATTTCCAGAACCACCCATGATTTACTAGATAACTCCTTCACACCTAGCAGGGCTGATCTTAGCCATGGATGCAAAGTGACCCATCATCTTGGTTGCACTAGTACGTTCTGAAAATCACTAAGT
The DNA here is from genome assembly GCA_004024925.1 of Scalopus aquaticus. Classification (NCBI taxonomy): domain Eukaryota; kingdom Metazoa; phylum Chordata; class Mammalia; order Eulipotyphla; family Talpidae; genus Scalopus; species Scalopus aquaticus. The sequence continues at coordinate 7,542 of PVIJ01004913.1, read as the reverse complement.
AACTAGCCACAACTATACAGTAGAGAATTTACCATTCTGATATCCAGAAATTAGTGTAATAGCCAATTTCCTTAGACATAAATTATAGATAAAAGTGATGTCACAAATTTTGCACATCACTAACATGAAATGTGGATATATCAAGTCTTTCTGCAATCAACTAAATGGATAGTGGATGGTTACAATTGTCAGATATAATTGTATTTTGTCTTTCAAAGGTATACTCTCCCCTTATCTAACTCTAGTAGCTTACTGAATCCCAATACAAAGCCTTACTACCTAATCCTTCACCATTAGGATTGGTTCGGTTTTTTGTTATTGATTTATTTTGTTCTGCATTTCTTTGTAGTTCATCTCACTTTGGAATTATGTCCACTACATGGACGTCTACATGGTAGGTATATTTTTTCCATACCTGTTAAAATAACAATGTTGTCCTCCAACAATAGAAATACCTGTCTTGTAGGCTTGATATGGTTTGAAATTTTACAACTAAAGGTATGTTTCAGTGGCTCAACTAGAAAATCTTTGCCCGTCTTCAAATCCCAGGGAAAATGTTAAACATAATCACATTGGTCCTAGAAGAAGACATCCTTCATGTTGGAGTCATTGAAAATTAGAATTTGAAGAACCACTTTATTCTGCACATAAAGAATTCCACAGAAGGAAATGATATCGCTCAATCATGGAGATGCCCAATGGGCAATGGTGGATGACTGTGGGTGGCGTGCTAACATACATATGAATCACAGACACTGCTGTAAAGCAATGCTACTCCAGTATTTTTTTTTAAATAGAGCATTCTTAATGTCACATCATGTCACACAACTAGTAAAATGTCTAGATAGATGCAGATATATGTGTGTACACAGATAACTTGACTTTTTTTAGAACACTGTTCATTATGTTATTCATCTAGGAACAGAAATACCAATGACAGACTTCCCCTATTCTATTAAAATCACTCACCTTCAAAATTATTTTCACTATGTTTATCACACAGAAACACACCCCTGAGAGGGGCAATATCATCACTAAAAGATTTATAACTTTCCTGAAAAATGCAGTAGAAAATGCTCTCCTGGAATTGGGTTTCCTGATCTAAGTAGGGAAGTAAATTCTTCCAATGTGACCTGCAAACATTTACCAGAGTAACTATACTCTGGAAAAATGGAAATAACTCTATTCTTTCAGAATGCATAATGTAGCCTCTGAGTTGATTAATATTGGATGTGGCAGGCAGAACATTCTAAGGTGGTCTCCAAGGCTCTTGTCCTATATAAATCTCTCTCCAAAAGTGTGGGTGGGACTAAGAATATAAATGTCACTCTCATAAGTTTTGCAGATATAATAAAGTTTCCCAAATCAATTAATCTCCACAGTGGGCCTGGCCTAATCAGGTAAGCCCTTAAGAGACTCCCTCATCCCTTAAAGAAGAGATTTGTAAAACCAGAAATTCTGGTTTTGAAGAAAATAACTGTCATGTTTGTGAAAGGGCCCTTAATGGAGCCACAGCAAGCTTCTGAGGTTGTCTTCTAGGAGACAACAGTGGTTGCCAGACGACAGTTGCATCACCAAAAGCAAATGGACTCTGCTAATAATAACTTTTAAGAAGCCACTCCCAGGTTTAGATGAGAGCACAGCACAGCCAAAGCCTTGATTTCACCTTGCGAAACCCTGCAGGGAGAGAACAGCCATGCCAGGCCTACACTGCCACTAACCTAGAAAATGGGGAGATAATGCACGTATATTTCCTTAAACCACAAATTTGGTGAAATTTTGTTACACGGCAATAGAAAAATAATATGCTAGAGGATTGCCCCCACTAAAAAAAAAAATCATAATGGCCTCCCAGGTAGAATGGAGTCAGATGATGAATGGAATTATAGCCCAAGATTTCTCTCTTACTATTGTTTGTTGGGTCTGAATGAACCACAAGTCCCCAAGTGACTAATTGGAATGGATATACACGGCAGTTGTCACAACTCCCAATTGATACGTTGACCCAGGATTTAAAGTCAACATGGTAGCAAGGACCAAGTAGAAATCATGGAAACCACCAGCTGTCAACCTAATTAATAAATTAGAAATAATACTGCATCCCAGGTGGATTTGTAAAGATTAGCAACATCCTCAGACTCAAATTATACAAGCGTTGTGATTACCAACATAGCCTCTTAATGTGCTCTGATCCTCAATATATCCCTTTTGAATTCACCTTTATGGTCCCTTCAGAGTCCCAATGAACAGTTATAGATGAGAGGGGAGCAGGAAGAACTTGACCAAGGAGAAGCCCTTATGGCAGCTACTAAACTACACATGATATAGCTCCTGAAATACATTAAACACAACCTCTGAAACAGTGTGCTATTGGTCTGATATACAATCTTTTCAATCCCAATCGAGAAGCAGTTCACGTTTGAGCGGAAAGCACAGCAGTACACATATAGCCTTGTCTCAGCATTATGTTAACTCTTGTTCTTTCAAAAACATAGTCTGTAAGGACTTGATATCTTACTCTACAAAGCTTCATGCAGGTTTTGTGCATCGTAATTGTCAGAACTAGTATCAAGTGCTTCGGGGGGTAGAAATAAAAACCTAGTAAAATATCCAGAGACCATTATATTGAAGTCTGGGGGATTTCAATGATCCAAGACATGTCAGGATAACCCTCCAACTTCAGACAAGTTAGCGCACCTCGAGACCCTACTATAAAATTAAGTGCCTGCACTTGGTGGGGTCTGAAGATTTTAGAGGCAGCATGTGTCATGCTTGTAATACTACTCACTCATTTATTGGGTAACTCAAAAGGATCCCAGTTTCAAGTGAGGTCCAGAGCAAGGACTGTGAATTCCAGACTATGTTGTAAACTCCCTCTCATTTGAGCTGCACGACCTGGGAAAGCTGATGATCGGGCAGAGCAGTGACTGGAAAATCCCACAAGATGATCACAGTATAGACCCCGAGGTCATGCTATTTGCACAGAGAAATCACTTTTGATAAATAGTTCCTGACATGCCACTGGGCCCTGGAAATCAGTGCGCATCTGCCCAGGGAATGCCAGAGCGTGCTAGGAAGTCAGAGCTTCCTATCACGAAGTGGGGATCATCATCTGGCTAAGCCGTAAGGGCAATAAGGCACAGCACAAATCCTCCAAGCCATGGCACAGCACGTCAGTGATCACCCAAGCTGAGCACGTCCCTCAAGTATGTTTGCTGAAGATGCTTTTCAGAAAACCTCTGTTCCTCACTCTTTGTCAGCTCAAGTATGGCATTAGACTCATAAGCAGTGTACAGGGGCAAGAGGGAAACACTGATTCAGTTCACAGATGGCTTAATGTGCTTGGGTCTAGAAAACTATGCTGCTTAGTAGTGCTGCTAGTAAGACTCACCCAAGAGGTGACATTAAGGACATCGGGAGGGAAAATTCTCCGTTAGTAAGTTTTCCTGCCTCACTGATGTCTTCCAAGATGTCTACTTTGTTAAGAGGCTGGCATGATTCGTATATGGGCCTTCCTGGTGGCACAACAGGTTAAGTCGCAGCAATATGAAACTATCAGCAGCCACTGCAGCACGAGTTCAATCCCTGGCCAGGGAGCTTCCCACATGGCTTGGCAGACCTCTCCTGCCTCACCTTCTGCTCCCCTCAGCAGTGTATTTCAGTCAATCTGCCTATTGTGCTCCCCACTCTGTCTCTAGTAAATCCTCTCACCACCCCACACCTCTGGCCTACACCCCAGCTCTTGTATGAATAAATAAATCTTTAAAAAAAAAAAGAATGATTCGTATATACTTATTATCATTTGTAATATTGGTATTATTGAACTAGTACTGGATAAATGTGCATTATGTATGAGCATTAGCATATGTAAATAACAAGATTATTCCTGTATGAGCCATGGTTTTATTCACAGATTATATTAAAATTTATACTGAAATATAGCTGTTCATTAAGAGTGTTAAAGTATACAATTATCCATCTGCTGAGCTGACATTTTTCAGCCTGACATTTAATATTGTCACAAACAGGCAAACAGTCCTACTGAGCTTTGCTTAGGATTTCAAAGGAAGTGTCTCCAGGCAGAAACTTTTTAATTAAAGTTTGATTTAATGAAAATTATGAATCACAAACACAACTGCTTTCATCAATATCAAATAACCAGACTGAAAATAAATCTGTAAAGATCTAATCTGAGAGCTTTTGATCATTTAAGTTTGCTGTAACATCGAAGCCCAAGTTTCAGACTTCTATCACTATCTGTTTTCTTCTATTTACTACACCGTATAATTTATAAACAAGCAGATTTCCTTTTTGGAAAGCAGCAGTGATTTTTGTGGGTTTTGCCATATTTAATTTTTGATTCCACAGATATTTACACATTGCGATGATAAAAGGAGTATTAGCGAACACTATGTCAGTTTGCATTTTACATGATTTCCCATAATTTTCATAACATCTCTATGAAATAAAGTTGTCATCTTGATTTTCGAGATGAAGTTATCATACTGGACAGCAAACAAACATAACCAGTATCACATAAAGTTGAAACACAATGGTAAAAGTCCTAAAATAGTCATAACTAGCAACTAGACAACTATGACTGAAAAAAATATTAAAATACTTTACGGACCTAATGCTTTATCTGTGACTTAATATTTTTTAAATTATAGCTATATCTTTGTCATTTTTTTACCGTACCATAAGCTAGTTGTATTTTTCCTTTTGTAAGCTAGTGAATAACCTTAACATCAGCATTACAGGAGTTTTCTTCTAATTTAATATTAAAAAAAAAAACTTCTGGTCACAAACCACCACGCAACATCACATCATTGACCAACACATATACTACCTTATACCTTTATGCTTCAAGTATGTGAACATACACTGCACTTGTACTCTTAAGCAAAACCATTAACTATATAGATCAAAACATTAATCTTCTCTAACCACTCCAAAAAATTCCCCGTGATGACACCAGTATTTTAACTAACTCACTTTCCATCAAACTGATCTGTACTTAAAACCATAAATCTATTACGATTTTTATGAAGTTCTTCTGATAGAAACTTTATTGCCTTGATTCTAATAAGGTATATTCTATAGATCTTTTCTATGTGTTTAGAGAAACATGCCATTAGGAGATTAAGTTCTCCTAAATTTAAAAGAAAAATACTGGGCAGAATCAACTGCAAATTTTAAAATCACTTGAATGATTGAACATTGATTTATGAGGTTAAGTCTAAGAGGCTGAATAAGGTGCTGACTGGAGAGAGAGAGAAGTGGTAATGTGCTGAAAATATAAATATAACTGACCTATATTTGTCATTCTGGTTTTTCTACTCTATCCTGGAATGTCGTGATACTGCACAGTGTCAAAAACAGTTTTCCCCAGCTTTTTATTAATAGTTACCATTGCGTTACATCTTCACTAATGTTTTGACAGTATAGGATCCTCCCCAGTCCTCGCCCAGGGGTAATCCCCTTAGCACTCCCACCACCAAAGCATCATATGGCCTGTTGCCTTGGAAATACAATCCTCCAACAGAAGCACTGACTTGCCATCCATACAAGATGTACCAATTTTCTACAACTAGACAATTTTATGAGGCCTTTTAAGATCCCACATGAATCAGTCTTTTAATAGTAACTGCAATTTAGGTAAAGCAAGTTCAACTGGAATGTTTCACACTGGACTTAGAAAGTAAGTCAACTTACACCATTGCTGATTCTAACATGGCACAACACTTGGGAATCCCCAAAAGGAGGATTTCTGGAGTCAAGTCAGCTCTCCCCTGTAGCCATAATACTCAGTGTGGAGGGTGTAACTGTACATGAGACTGGTGAGAAAAGAACAAATGACAATGGAATTGATGTAATAGGACCTAACTTAATATGAATAACAAATGCATGGAAACCCAGAAATCTGTTAAGCCCTTGGAAATAAGGTCAAAAACAATGAAAATGAAATTAAAATGTTAAACCAGGGCCTCCCTGGTGGCGCAATGGGTTGAGCATAGCACTATGGAGCTGTTGTCGGTGCCACAAGTTTGATGCCTGGCAGGGGAGATTCCAACACGGTTAAGGAGGCCTCTCTTGTCTTTCCCACTGCTCCCCTCAGCAGTATATTTCAGTCAACCTGCCTGTTCTGCTCCCCACTCTGTCTTTGGTGAGCCCTCTCACCGTCCCACACCTCTGGCATGCACCCCAGCTTGTGTGCATAAATAAATAAAATATTTTTTCTTAAAAGATAAACCAAAAGGACACAAAATAATTTGTTTACCTTTGTTTTAAACAGAGGAATACAAGGATTCAAAAGAGAAAAGTGTAAACTATATAAATTGGTGAGATTTGAAAGAGGACAAAGATATTTAATATGCCAGTGCCTTACAGAGATTCAACAACAGTTCTATTGAAATATATTTGAAGAAACATAAGCCTAGATACAGAGCTATAATACAAAATGGTGTGTTTTGGGAGATTAAGGGGAAACTGCCTTTAGAAATTCTTCTACAATCACCAAAGATAGCCACAATTACTTTGTGTTCTAGTTTATTAACTATGCTTAAATCATAAGTGTCAATTTAAGTCAATTTCTCTAAAACAGAAATTGACTTAAATTTTATGAAATAAATGGGCTTCCTTAGTGTTGCAAGAGTTAAAGTCTCAGTGCTATCAAGCTATCATCAGCCACTGTGGCATGAGTTTGATCCCCAGCCAGGGAGCTGACCCACATGGCGCAGCAGACCTCTCCTGTCTCACTGCTGCTCCCCTCAGCAGTGTATTTCAAAAAATCTGCCTGTTCTGCTCCCCATTCTGTCTCTGGTAAGTCCTCTCACCCCTTTCATACCTCTGGCTTATACCTCAGCTCTTGCATGCATAAATAAATAAAAATAAATCTTAAAAAAATTCTATGAAATAACTTTTTCATTTAGAATTATAGTTATAAGATACCTTAGATGATATATCAGTTTAGTATCATAGCATATTTCATATGTCTTTCTGTGGTAAAATTACAGTGGTAGGAATGGTTAAACATATTTCCTGAAATAATAATCCAGAATATCTCATTTTCAAGCCTCTCTCACGTAAAGCAATTATTTCAGTTTTTCACATTGAACTTAATTGTCAAGCCCAATATATAGACAACTTAAATGTACAGATATTATTCTTGACATGATTATTATACAAAGGTTTAAATTGTCAGGGAAGATGAGAAAAATCTATGATGTGTTCCTTTGATTCATAATCATTCTTCCTTTTTAGGTTTTCCCATTATATATTTTATTTAACCTTACAAATGTTAATGTCATTTTTCTGGGAGGAAGCTGGTGGCAAGGTCATTAGACTGTTGGATGAATTTAATGTGAGCCTCTAGGAAATATGCAAACCTCATGTGTTTAAGAATCTTCACCTTGAACAAATTGCTTGTTACATACAGATAACTCCAAGTAGAGTCTCAGGCTGTTAAATGTATATTAACTGGACTATTTCATAAATTATCATTCTCCAAGCTTAAGTGATGGATAAATTGAAATAAGGTGA
>PVIJ01004912.1:93463-110777 GCA_004024925.1 Scalopus aquaticus | reverse complement strand
CTTCCATACCTTTGCTATTGTGAACAGTGCCGCAATGAACATACGGGTGCATGTATCCTTTCGGATTAGTGTTTTTGTATCCTTTGGGTAAATTCCCAAAAGTGGGATTGCTGGGTCGTATGGAAGCTCCATGTTTAGCAGTCTGAGGAATCGCCATACAGCCTTCCATAGTGGTTGGACCAGTTCACATTCCCACCAGTAGTGCAGAAGAGTTCCTTTTTCTCCACATCCTTTCCAGCATTTGTTGTTGCCTGTCTTTTTAATGTGTGCCATCCTCACAGGTGTGAGGTGGTATCTCATAGTGGTTTTGATTTGCATTTCCTTGATTATAAGTGATGTTGAGCATTTTTTCATGTATCTGTTGGCCATTTGCTTTTCTTCTTTGGAGAAGTGCCTTTTAAGCTCTTCTGCCCATTTTCATTCGAGTACTTTTATAGACCTCTGTGAAGAGGTGAGTCACAAATTGCTCATATCACCTTTCGGTCTTCTAGTCTTTTTAGCTAAGAATTTTATTTTCCTGATCATTTATTTTATTGTCTTTAAAATTAAAATATATGTTTCTTTGTATATTTACATTATATAATTCTTAGAAGTCAGTTATAAGATTCAGAAATATTAGTTTCCATACTTACTGTATCAGTCAGTATTATGGAATTATTTATGAATTTCTATTTGTTGCATTTATGTTTCATTTTTATTTTTCCTTTTTGACTTAGGTATGAAACTGTAAACTCATTAAGCAACCACTTATTACATTTTTATCTTCTAAAAAGCTTCATTTATAACTAATCATTTATGAAGCATTCCATATGCACTACTTGTTTAATCGATGTTTACATCTAAGTTTTTTACTGCAGTGCTTATATTCTTCAGATTGAAAGGATAAGAGGGAAGAAACTAACTTTTTAAATAACCTCCACAAGTCTATCATACTCCATGTATTTGCTTCTGTTGACCAGTCAAGGCTGTGAAGAGTTCAGACAGTGAAAAGGTTTTTGAGTATTGATTCATTAAAATTCCATGGAAAAGGTTGCCTTTACTAACTATTCCTGCCATAGGTGAAAGTAAGGTTATATGGGTATATGTGATTACTCAAGAGACCAGACATCACAAACTGTCATGTGCAATATGTAACAACAAGGGAACTTGATGAAGTATAGAATCTATTTTCTAAGGTCTGGGCTAGGATACAAGATTTTGCATTTTTAACAATCTGTCAAGTGATGTGATACTGCTGTCTACATTGAGTATGAAGGCCATAAATATTTACTAATCTATTACATCATTTCTCACTGATTTTTTTGACTTGCATAAATGAAGGCAGGTAACACATATTTATGGACTTTTCTTTATGTAGCAGGCAATTTTCTAGATTGATTTGTTTGTTTTGTTTTTTTTTAATAAATATATATTTTTATTGTTATTTATGTCTTTTACATTTTGTATTCCCCTTGGGTAGCCCACCACCAATTCACCCGTGTTCCATCTTCATGGTCCCTTGTGTTCTTTTCTATTCCATTTTGTGCCCTTTCCCTTCCCTCCCTCCGCCTCCCTCCCCTCGCCCCCCCACTGATTGTCTCTCTCCCACCTGGCCTCCCTATAGTCCTGTTATAAGTGAAACCATTCGATATTTTTCTTTTTCTTTTTGGCTTATTTCACTCAGTATTATTCCCTCTAATTCCATCCATGTCGCTGCAAATTGCATGTGTTTATCTTCTTTCCATGCTGAATAGTATTCCATTGTGTATATGTACCACATCTTCTTGATCCAATCATCTTTTTTTGGACATCTGGATTGCTTCCATACCTTTGCTATTGTGAACAGTGCTGCAATGAACATACGGGTGCATGTATCCTTTCGGATTAGTGTTTTTGTATCCTTTGGGTAAATTCCCAAAAGTGGGATTGCTGGGTCGTATGGAAGCTCCATGTTTAGCAATCTGAGGAATCGCCATACAGCTTTCCATAGTGGTTGGACCAGTTCACATTCCCACCAGCAGTGTAGAAGAGTTCCTTTTTCTCCACATCCTTTCCAGCATTTGTTGTTGCCTGTATTTTTAATGTGTGCCATCCTCACAGGTGTGAGGTGGTATCTCATAGTGTTTTTGATTTGCATTTCCTTGATTATAAGTGATGTTGAGCATTTTTTCATGTATCTGTTAGATTGAAGTACAACTAGAATGACAGAAATTAAATAAATACAAAAATAAATACAGGATATCTTTTCCTGGGAATATTTAACCTTACTCCCTTTTTCCATATAGCAGCTAACATAGCCAGTTATTCTTAAACAAATAAAAACTCTTAAGTCATTCAGGATATATGAAAGATTAGATTGAGTAAAAATAATACTGAGTAGTCCCAAGTTCTTTCTTTCCCACTTAGGTCTCGATCTTGGGCTTACAAAATGAATTCCAGCTTCAGGTCCCAGAACTTTACGCTCAATGGCAAAATGAGTCATCAGCACTGAAACCAGTAATATTGTTCAAGAATAGCCCACTGCAAAGGCAACTTGGCACATGCAAGTAATAGTCCTGTTCACTGTCCCTTTTTACCATTATAACAGAAACAATAAGACTCACACAACCATCACTCTAAATAGGAGAGCCTCTGGAGAGGACAGCAAGAGGAAAGAACTCAACTCTGTAAAAACATCTAACCGAAGTCATCATCAGGGACTATTTAGCTAGCCATGAAGAGATTGTCTTTGGATAGGGCTAATATTTAAGCTTAAATAATACTTATTAAACTAGAATAAATGATATATTGTTTATTACCAAGTCTAAGTCCCAATATGAATGATAGAGAATTGACAAAAATGTTACTATATATATATATATATATATATATATATATATATATATATATATATATATATATATATTTTACATCATTCTTCCTTTATTCTTCCTTTTTGTACAATGTATGTTTTCTCCTCTCAGGTGTAGTTCCTATATAATTCCCATCACCAGTTCACCTGTGCACCACAACCATAGTCCCTTGTGCTCTTCCCTGTTTTGATCTCCATCCCCCTCCTCTGAAGAATGTCTCTGATTTATAGTTGCCTGTAAATTTTGTTTTTTTAACTTATTATAATTTTTTTCCTGATATCATATTGGTTCCCCTACATTCCTCCTATAAGTGGAACCAACCATTCTGGCTTATTTTATTGAGCATAATTCCTTCCAGTTTCATCCATGTTGCTGGGAATGATATGAGTTTATCTTTTTTGATTGCTGAGTATTATTCCATTGTGTATATATACTACATTTTCTTGATTCAATCATTTATTTATGGACATTTGAGTTGTTTCCATATCTTACCTCTTATAAATAGTGCTGCAATAAACATAGAGATGCGGGTATCCTTTTGAATTAATGTTTTTGTGTCCTTTGGGTAGATTCCTAGGAGTGGAATTGCTGAGTCATGTGGTATCTCCATTTTTAGTAGTCTGAAGAACCTTCACACAGCTTTCCATAGTAGTTGGACCAATTTGCATTCTCACCAGCAGTGTAGGAGAATTATTTTTCTCCACAACCTCGCCAACATTTGCTGTTTTCTGTTTTTTTGTTGTTGTTGTTGTTGAATATGAGCCATTCTCACTAATGTAAGGTGGTATCTCATTGTGGTTTTGATTTGCATTTCCCTGATTACAAGTGATGTTGAAAAAATGTTACAATTTTTTTTTTTTTTTTTAGCAAATCTGAATGTTGTAACTATAATTTAGTGACCACATTTTATATACTACAGAACTATGTCTTTAAACTCTTCTGATTTCCTTTTTGGTCAGAATTTACTATGGAGGGCCTTGGTATTATTATCATTCAGCTGGGTACTGATGCTGTGGACTGGTGACCAAAAGAAAAGTAAAAAACACCATAAACCAAATAAGATCTTAAGATCTTACTGAAGTCATTTCAGAAAAAGAAATCTAATACAGAAACTAGATGACCATAATCACTGAGTGCAGTTTCTTTAAGAGATGACATCTCTGGTCTGAACTCACCACACTTTTTTTTTAGAGTTTTAATTTTTTTTAAGATTTATTTATTTATGCATATTACCTGGGATACAGGCCAGAGGCATGAGGCGGCAAGAGGGTTCACCAGAGACAGAGTGGGGAGCAGAACAGGCAGATCGATGGGAATACACTGCTGGGGGGAGCAGCGGGCCAGGAAGGAGAGGTCTGCAGCTCCATGTGGAAATCTCCCAGGCTGGGTGTTGAACTCAAGTTGCTCTGCCGGCAGCTCCACAGCGCAGCGCTTAACCACTGTGCCACCAAGGAGGTCCTAACTCACCACACCTTTCTGAACTGCTTTGAATCCTTACATCTCACATATGGATCAACATAGCACAAACTAAACAATGCTTTTTAAACAAGTAGGAGACTCACAGAGCAAATAGCTTTTCAGGGAACACTGCTATATCCAAATATAAAATTTTATTGTTATATGTAAAGGTAGCATTTTAACCTAAGTACCTGTCTTGGGTTACCTCACAATTCACAATTGCAACAAAGATATGGATGTTCTTGTCATAATTCCTCATAATTTAAAAGGTTCACCTACGTAGTCTGCACCAGATCTAAGGAAGAATGTTTCTCCAAAATGACTTCTAGTCTCCAAAACAAGCATCTAGAACTTGTAATAATAAAGATGTCAATTTTATACTGAAAATATAGTTAAAAATTTGCCCTTACTGGGTACAATTGCAATCTAGGGCTTAATTTCATCTCCCTCCTTCCTTTCTCCGCCCCCCTTCATTCCTCCTTCTTTCCTTCCTCCCCACTCTGCTCCATTCTCCCATCTCCCTGAGTTATTCCTCTCTCTCTCCCTCTCTTGTGTAGAGCTGTTTGAAAATTAAAAATGGTTTTAAAGACTGAGTAAGTAAATAAATCACTTGTTGGATAAAACACTGTAGTATTTTACAGGATAATATAAAATGGTCAGTAAGGGAAAATGAAAAAAAAAAGTACTCTCTTCTTTTCTCTCTCTTCTATTCCTCAAAATAAACTGCATTCTTACATTGTTTTGCTGGAAGGAATGGCTTGTAATAATCATTTTTACACAAATTGTTTTGAAAAGGTAGTCAAGACTAAACATAAAATTCTTATGGGGTTCAAAAATCTTAAAGAAAATATATGTTCTGTTATTGATGTGAAACGTTTGTTATTTGAAGAAAAGTTTTTTAAAGCTTTCGAGAAGTTTTTTTTTCATTTATTTATTTTTTTTATACATACAAGCTGGGGTACAAGCCAGAGCTGTGGGGTGGCAAGAGGGTTCACCAGAGACAGAGCAGGTAGCAGAACAGGCAGATCAGAAATACACTGCTGAGGGGAGCAGCGGGCGAGGCAGGAGAGGTCTGCCGCACCATGTGGGATTCTCCCCGGCCGGGCGTCGAACTCGCGTCGCCGCTGCCGACAGCTCCACAGCGCAGCGATTAACCGCTGCGCCACCGGGGAGGCCCTTTCGAGAAGTATTTAACTCACAACAGACAAATGACAGTTTCTCCTAAAGTTTAAATAATATAATTATCAATCATAAAAACAGTAATTAAATACCCTATATCTTATATCCTGTTAGACTTTCTAAATGCTTTCCCATATGTTTTGATAAAAATTTGTCCTCATAAATATCTCTATGAATGAGGGTGGGGAGTTATTAATTTTCTCTCTTATTCTCAGAGGCAGTCCCAAATCCTCACTGAGTAGATTAAATATGCATAACTTCATTTCTCATTCCCTGACTGATTCCAGAGTCAATATCTTAATATTACTAAGAGAAGTTGTCTTTCTTAAACTAAAGCCTTTGTGATACAGAGAGAATATTTATAAGGTAATAAGTAAAGCATAGTTATGAAGGAGAGCCCAGATATTATGAAGAAAACATATTTCACATTTATTAAATAATTTTAATTATTGGAAAGAAAACATTTCAACCAGATACCGAGGAATTTTTTTTCCCTATAAAATAGTGCTCTATGCTTTTATTAAAGTGCAGTTTCTTTGAAAATAAACTATTCCATGTTCTAAGATTTAACTCTTGCCCATGAGTTGAGTTTCTGTGTCTTTACAGATTCAGAAAAGTTTGCCTCACAATTTAGAAATCTGTAAAAGAACATTAAAGCTGGTATCAGAGGTTAAGGTTTTGTATTGTACAGTAAGAACCAGGCACTGGGGGAATGTTAATTAAAAAAAAAAAAGCTTCACAGACAAATTCTGAGCAAGAAGAATGGAGATAGTTCCACTAAAGTTCAGGTTAAAGGATGTTTGAAAAACACAAAGCAAAATTAAGATGACAGTTTTATAGTGATCAACAACTATGGCGTTTCTGTTCAATGAAAGGTTGTGAAAAAGAAAAATAAAGCCAGGTAAAGATCTTCATATACCTCTACAAGACATATTATCTAAGACTGTCATAATTTTTGTTTCCATCAGTAGGAGATAGTCACTGTTGAGGAGCTTGCAGACATTTTTGTTCCATGTAAATGGACATAAATATGTTATTTCATGTCTATGTGTATTTCATACCTAAACCTGTGCCCTTTCTATCTACTACATATCCAAGACAGAACTATCCAATAGAAATATAGTTAAATCACAAATGAAAGGCATATATGCAATTTAAATTTCCTAGTAACCACATTTATAATTTTTAAAAACAAATTAATTTTAGTAATATATTTAGTCATATGTATTATATGTCATATGTGTTATTTAGTCAATGTATTATATTCAAAATGCTATATCAATGTAATATGTGATTACATATTATACATATACATTTAAGTGTGAAAAATAAAGGCAATTTTACCTTATGTTCTTAGGGATGGAGGATGGGGAAGGATGGGGTAATTCGCGACGTTACGTATTTCTGTGTTCAAGACAAAGGCCTGTGACTTGAACGTGAGAAAGAAGAAATGTTAATTCCACTAGCCCTGAATATGTATTAGAATAATTTTGAAAAACAGTTTCCTTCATTTGTATTCCTCTGTAAATAAGAATCACCTGAAACACGTATCAGAAAATAAAGATTTTTAACAGCTACACAAAAATCAATTGGATTACATCAGTTCTTTGATAATTCTTGCTCCACTTTTGTATTATAAAAAAATGCTTGATAATCATCATTGTACGCATCTTTGCCTAAATGTACATGAAAGTACATTAAGAAATGCCAATCATGTAAAAAGAGAAACTAGAATAGAAATATTTTACTGTAGCTTGGACTAAGATATTTGGGTATTGTTCTTATACAGCTACCCTTTCCCCTTAAATGTGCACAAGAATCAGTGGCACACAGTGGGATATATAGCCAGACAACTTTGAATTTTAAAGCTGGTAAAGTTCCGTAGCAAGAAGGCCTTAACTACGTGGATGTATTTCTTATAAATGCTGGAGAAAGGAATAAATATGTTCAGCCTTCTCCCTAAAGGTTAGACAGCTCTTGGTAGGGTAGTAGTCACAAACCCATCTTTTTTGTAGCTTATGATAAACATGTTTGTGTGTACATTCATGCGTATGACAAGAATGTGAAACTAACACACACACACACACACACACACATAATCCCCAGTGCTTTGTCAAAGCATTGATCTTGACCTCTTGAGAAAACACGTCTATGTAGAAGCAGTAGGAAAGATGGAAATAATCTGTATTAAAACATTTCCTTTTTAGAAATACAAAATAGGTTGAAATTCACTAGAGGTAATAGGAGCAAGTTGTTAATGACTGATTTTTCACAAATTACTTGACTTCCATTATAGAAAGTATGACTGTCACAGAGTTGTCACTCATATGGACAGAAATAAATCAAAGTTTAAATCATTTTACCCTCTTTGGCAGTTCTTGAGCCAGATTTGTTTACCTTGTTCAAATATGAGAAAATACAAACATTAATAAATGCTATATTAAAGTAGAAATGGGTGTTGGGGAGCGTGGAGGAGAAGATCAATAAGAAAGAAAGAGTTAAAAATCATTCACTGGTGAATGGTGGTGGGAATTTTACAGGGAATACATGTAAAAAGGGAAAGCATACAATGAACAGTGATGTAATTGTGTGTGTGTGTATAAAATAAAAAAATTCATTTTAATTTCCAGAAGAAAGCTGTTATAATTGATAGACTTTCTAAGTACAAAATAAGATCAATAAATAAAAGTAGTTAGAAAGTCAACAGACAGAAAGGGTGAAATAAAAGGAAGAAAGATAAAAGGTTGTACCAAGATAAAAGGATGGGGTGCAAATGAGAATGATGAGGTGGGGGAGGTTTTCTATACACCACGATATTCACAGTGATTATCCCTTGTTTGTGCAGTTAATTTTTTATAAAGCTTAATTTTGCTGTTACGTATTTTCCAAAATCTCTGCAGTGTGTGCATAATACCTTCGTAAAATAGAACATAAATAAATGGTATGGGATACACAGAAAATTTTAAATAAGGATAGAGGGACTAGAAAACAGTTGCAAAAACATAATAAAATTATCAAACTCTGAAGTTAGATGGTTTCACTTATTTTTTCATGCAGACTTCTAAAAAACAAATTATTTTCCGAATGTACAAAACATGGACTATTCAAAATTTATATAGTATAACCTAAATCTAATTTTGAACCAGAACTATGCTTATAGCAAAAGACAACTACAATACAAAAGTATGAAAAACAATCCTTACTTTAAATCAATGTGCAAAAAAAACTGCTAGAAAATAGAATTAAACAACATTTCAGAATATTGATTATGTAAGACTAAGCAGACTCTGATACATGGAGAATAAGTTTGTTTTAGTGTTAGAAACACTTGTCTGAATTACTGTACCAATTAAAAGTATCACAGAAACAAACCAAAAATAAACAATTTTGCTTTATTTAAGGATAAAGGATATAGGTCTGAGATATATATCTCATCTGAAAATACTTGTAGATTGTTTGGTCTCTTAATATTAATAGTGATGTTGTTTTCCCCCTTGTTGGATAGAGAACACCCTCTGAAATAATGTTAAGAATCGTATAAGCATTCTTTATTGTTTATTGAAAACTTTTATTGAGGTATCATTGGATCACATTGTTGTTAGTATTTTGGAAGCATAGGCCCCCTCCCCCATCCTTCAGGTGTAGTAACCATAATGCACCCAACAGTTAAGCAGTGTAGTCTGTCACCATAGTCCACTGTGCTTCCTCCTTACTTTACCCTCACTCTTCCCCTTCTGGGTCCCTCAGTTCTATGTGAACTTTCAAAGATTAGTTTTTAAGTTTGACTTTGTCTGACCCTCTTTGTTTTCTCTCTATTCCACATAAAATTGATACTATCTGGTATTTATCTTTCTCCTCTGGGTTATTTCTCTTAGAATAATCTTTTCCAGCTACATCCATGTTGCCATAAATGGCATGAGTTTATCTTTGATCGCTGAGTAGTACTCCAATGTGTGTGTGTGTATACATATATACATATACATATATATATATATTCATGCCATATTATATATATATATATATATATATATCACATTTTGATCCACTCATCTGTTTTTGGAACTTAGGTTGTCTGCATATATTGGCTGTTGTAAATAGAGCTGCAATAATCTTGGGGGAGCTGCAATAATCTTGGGGGAGTAAGTTTCCTTTTAAATTAGTGTTTTTGTATTATTTGGATAGATACCTGGGAATGGAATTACTGGGTTGCATGGCAGATCCATTTTCAGTCTTTTGAAAAACCTCGGGCCACCCTGGTGGCGCAGCGGTTAAATGCTGTGCTGTAGAGCTGTCGGCAGCGGTGACATGAGTTTGACACCCAGCCAGGGAGATTCCCACATGGTGCGGCAGACCTCTCCTGCGTCACCTGCTGCTCCCCTCAGCAGTGTATTTCCGTCCATCTGCCTGTTCTGCTCCCCACTGTGTCTCTGGTGAACCCTCTTGCCGCCCCACGCCTTCGGCCTATACCTCAGCTTGTATGCATAAATAAATAAATCTTAAGAAAAAAAAAAAAGAGAAACCTCCATACTGTTTTCTATAGCAGCTGGACCCATCTGTATTCCTATCAGCAATGGATAAGTATTCTTTTTTGTCCACACCATCCCCAGCACTTGTTTCTGGTCTTTTGAATATGGGCCATTCTTTCGTGTGTGAGGTGGACTCTCATTGTGGTTTTGATTTTAATTTCCCTGGTGATACATGATTTCCCTGGTGAACATTTTTTCATGTGCTTGTATGTCTTCTTAGAAGAAGTGTCTGTTTAGCTCTTCTGCCCGTGTTTTGACTGGATTATTTGCTTTCCTTTTATTGAATTGTATAAATTCTTCGTGGATCTTTGAGATTAGTTCCTTGTCAGATGCATGCTGTGTAGATATTCCAATTAATGGGGTGATTTCATTTTAGTTATAGTTTCTTTTGCTGTAGTGAAGCTTTTTAGCTGGATGGAGTCCCAGTTGTTTACATGTTTTCTTCCTTGCTGTTGGAGATGCAAAAGACAACACTGAAGCTTATGCCATTAAGTGTTTTGCCTAATATCATGTTTATTAGAAGCAAAATTTATATTGTTTTATTCTTAGGGTGTTAATATTTTAAAAATATTTATGAAAAGGAAACGCTATGTCAATTTTTCAAAAAAATACTTTTACTTATTTTTATTGAATCAAATATCTCACATTTTATGATTATGTATATTTTCTAGTGTTTTACGTATTAATATGTGAAATTGTGTTTATGGATTTATCCACAATAATCATAACAACCACAATGATGATAGATTGAAGTCATTATTTCTTAGTTTAAACTCTATACGGTGCATTATTTTTATTATATTGCTTATTCCTTTTAAAAATATTGTTATAACATCTAGTGTCTTTGCTGTATTATCTGTGGCCTTCCCTTTTGTGAGTCTTTAGTCAGATAATTTGTCTTTATATCTCCGTCTTTATCTACAGAACTCTCTCTTTTGTGCATCTCTGTTTCCATGACTGCTCATCCATCCTTCTATTTTGCATCCAGGAGACTGCAGTTTCTTTCTTGGAGCTCAAATCGTTAGTCAGCTTCAGAAGGTAAAACATATGGAGTGAATCCAAAGATGCGTTTATCATTCTGTGCAACTGCTAAAGAATTTCTGTATAGACAAATCTTTACAGTGCTCTTCTTTTAAGTATGTTCATGAATAGTTTTTAACAAAAATACTTTGAAAGGAACATAACTATGTAAAATGGTTATTCTTTTTGTATCTTTCGAGGCTGATTTTTACGCTTTTTGATTCAGTTTTTAAATGTACTACTTTTTTTTTAGTGAACATGGTTCCCAAATAACTTACATAATTACTATTTGAATGATAAAATCATATTAATAAGCAAACTATAAAATAATTATAAAATGTATGCCTTCGATAAAGAGAATACAGATTAATGCTAGAGAAATACTGTGACAGTATGATGAAAAGAGAAGGTGGAAAATTACAAATGGTCTTCCTATCTTATTTTACCCATTCTTCATTTATAAAAAAATAGGCCCACACTCACCTACACACTCTCTCTGGCTATAAATAATTTAATCTGCTGCTGAAATGACTGAGCAAAAACTTACTATGATTAAATCCAGTTCAAGTGTTTTATTGTGAACCATAAACTAACCCTGAATGCCTCCAGGTTGCTACATTGTAAATGCCTAGGTCACTTATACTTTCCAACAGACTTCTCTTTCTCACCCTTTTCTTTGTCCTTCAAGTGCTTTTCCAACTTTATCCTCTGTTGATGGCCCTTGTTTTCTGTTTCACTTGAACCGTAATTGAAAGTGAGATAAGAAGGGTCCCAGAACAGCACTGGACGCAATGACTTGACTTTGTTGTTCCTATAGGCTGGTAAAGAAGAGGTTAAGTAAATCTAACTCTAGGACCAGGCATCTGCTGCCATAATTTCCTTATTCCATAGCATTTTTCAACTACTTTTTCCTGGTTTGTGCATTTCTGAGCTGTTTTGTTGCATGGTTTATTTCATTTAAGGATGTCAGCGGGTATTTAGGGGACTAACCTAGTTTACATCTCAGGACAGAATCAACTGGAGGGTGTTACTCACCCAAACAGTTTCCTGAGTAAAGGAGGGTAACCACTACTATAGTTTTGACCTCCAGTGGGTCCAGGACGTATTAAGCTGTCACTACAGAAAGTAGCCAGTGCCTCTGGGTGAGGCGAAAGAAATATTCACATGGACCATTACTTTTAGAAATTTGTCCTTGAGAGTTTCATTTGGATCTGTATCTTCTCAGTGAGGCTTTGACAGCTTTTAATCAATGGCCTATAACTGTAAGCGTTCCAGATGTGTCCAAGCTCCTAATATTTTGACACTTGAGCATGTGCCAAACCTATATCTGTCTTCCCAACCTATTCAGAGTCCATAAATCAAAATCCTAACTTTGTATGTGCTGTGTACTGATAGAGGAAATGTGTTCCCTGGTTTTGTATATGCAAATTACTTAGTAGGCTGAAGAACACAAATCTCCTGAGATAAGAAAATGGGCACATAGTATAAGAAAATATATTTTATTATAACTAGCTGTAACTAAAAACATAAATACAATAATTCCTTTAGGTGGTAGCTCATCCTAATTTTGTTGTTATGTATCTTTCACAAAAGCATAAAGGCATTTACGCCTACCAGTGCCAATTGCTTTGCTTTAAATTAAACCAACTACTAAACAGACTGCCATGTATTTCAAATATGATTAATATTGCTTTCATAAAATTGTATCAGTGTAATTCACCACATGGTATATTCAAACTCTTGTGATCCAAATTGCATTTTTATATGAACACCCTGCTATGACATTATCAAGATGAGGCAGACTTTGACAAAATAATAACTTAATTCTTTTTAGCTACAGTTTATGACAGAAAAGAAAGGAAATAGAAGCATTGATCATGTTTTAATTGGTTGGCACATTGCCTTTGATCACCATTTCTCAAGGTGATGAAAATGCTCTTTCGTTTTTGCTGACCTGTCAATATACTATCTGAGTGTTGTAAATTACTCAAAGGAATCTGACATCTAAGAAGATGATGAAAAATTATATTTCATCTAGCTGTAATATTCTTACAATTCTGAAGAACCTGGAGCATTTAAAAACTGTATTTAAATGCTTAAGCCTGGAATCTGCATCACAGTCCTCCCTGAGATAGGCATACTCCATTTTACTTTGGGTAAGAGGGTCATGAAAATTCTATAGTCTTTTATTCCCTTCTGTTTTTGGTTTCTTTCTACTTTCTTTCCTTTCTGTCTCCTCTGCCTGCCCACTCCCCCTTCTCTCCCACCTCTTTCTTCTTCCCTCCTTCTCTACTTTCCTGTGTCCTTTCACTTTTTCCTTCTTCACTTATTATAGGCTTTATATTGCATTGGTACCTTAATTGTTTTTTTATCCATATATATTCCAACTGGAGGAACCCTATAAAATATACCTGTAGTGTTCTAATGACTTAGAACTTCTCTTGATCGTTCATTTCATAATGCCTCTTCTCAGCCCTCTTGCTTGGGCTGGTCCTTGAGATTTGCTTGTTCATATTTATGGTTTAGTGGCCTGTTCTGTCAAAATTTGGCTTTCTCTTTTAATCCTGAATTTAATTTTGTGGGCTGATTTTGCTCCACCATATGAAAACTGTCCTTTCCTAACACCAAACTTGATCTCCTTGTATTTGCTTTTAAAGAGGGGAGTGTGGGGAGAAGCAAAACGGAAGCAAATACCATGAAATAAAGTAATAGCTTCTTTCCTGATAAGAGTGTCATAGAAGGGGAGGTAGAGGCCAGAGTACAGAAGACTTTTCATTGCCCAAATATTTGTAGCCAAAGAATTTCATAAAATTTCATTTTATGGCTTTTTGAAAATAATGATTGATTCCTTTAACTGCAACATTAGAATTAATCCCATCAGGTATCGCCACTGCAGGGTTCCTGCCACTAAATTACCCATAGTACACTGCCATGTGTGAAGCTTTTGTGAGGAGAGTAAATGTTGAAAGTGGTAATCCCTTAAATTTGAGTTGACCAAGGTATATAAGAGGTATTAAGAGAGAGAATGCTGAGAGGACACCACTCTGGTCTGGGTAGTATGATGTATGTGTAAGTGCACTCATAGCCCACTGGTAACAGGAGAATGGAATTTCTCTTCCCTTATTGAGGAAACATGCTGAATTCCCCAAGCCCAGCACTTTTTTAAAAATGTGCTCTTGAGTTACAAGTTATATTTGGTTTCACTCTAGTTCATTTACTTCTCCTTATAGCTATGTATTTGTAAGACAGTGCTGATTTATTGAGAATTGTTTCCAAGGATTCAATTTACACGTGTGTCTACAGCATCTCAAATTTTCTAGCTTTTCAGTCTTATGAGAATAAATATGATTTGAAAAACACAGTACATATGAATATTTTGTACCCCTTTGAAATTATTTTATGAAGCTGAAATAATTAGAAAATAATTTTTTGTTGAATACTTATACCTATGTTCCTTTATTTGTTGTGAATTATATATCTGTCCTACCTTAAGGAAGTTGAAAAAGTACAGATCAAAGGGAGCAATAAACTTGGTGGCAGAGTCTGCATATGAGACATGGTCAATTCTGTGTTCTGCATTTTTGCTCAAAGTGATTAAATAGTAAAAAATTGAACCTGAGAAAAGAGCATACTATCTTTGTTTCTATATGATCACTGAATTATTTCATAAATGACAGTGCCTGACCAATTAAAGCATATTTAGTTTGCCTACATATTATTAGAGGGTAGAAAATAACAAGGCAGAAACTAGTCATTTTCCTTAATGCATATATTTTAGAATTATAATAGCTTAATAGGGAGGTGCTATCTATTTTTACTACATATTAGCACCTGTTGTGAACTAATGGCTTGTTCTTTTGTAGAAATATTTTGCAATGAAATTTGTAATTTCCAAAAAGCTTTGGAATGAGAAAGATCTCAGAAACCCTCCATACTAACACCTTATTTTCTAAAAGATAAAAACAAGAATAAGTGTAGTGAAGTAATTTACCCAGTATCTCTTGGGCTTATAACTGAGCCAGAGCTAGAACTGAGATTGCCAACTCAGTCTCTTTCAAGTTTTAGTCAAACCATCTTCCTTTATGTATAGATACATCACTATTTCTTTTCTGCAAAAAAATCAGACATGCCTCATATTATTCCAAAATATTACCAGCATACAAGTTTTGGCATTCTGTCCAGTCCATCCTATGCACAAATATTATGTTGAAAGCAAAGCACAAGTTCTCTCTTCTACTAGATTCCAACTTGTTCTCGTTAGACCTTTGCTACTATGTGTTGTGTATATGTGTGTGCATGAAGTATCTGTCTATAAGGAATTGATTATATATTACATGCAGTTTTTTTCCTGTACACAAAACTGCTACCAAAAATGTTATTCATTTTTTATAACCTTTCATAACCAAAGTATGGGAAAATAGAAAAAAATGTATTTAATTCAAAACAAAGTAATGTTTATCAACATAATTATCTCTAAATGGAAATCATGTAAAGAGATATTACCTTATTTTAAAGTGTTAATAATGTGTATTTTCCACTTACTATCGTTCTAATTTTGACTGCTTACATTTCCAGTGCTCAGTAGTTACATGTGGTTAGAGACTCTTGTATTGAACAGCAGAGGCCTAATAGTTAGAAACATACAGTGTCTAAAATGTAGCTCTTCATTTTTCTCTATAAATTTGGTTCCCTAGGTCTCCGATGACTCCATAAGTATGATATCCCCAGTTGATTAAGCTTCAACACCAAAATATACTTTCTTATCCCTCCCATATTAATCTAGCCTTGAGTTCTGCTGATTCTGCCTTCAAGTTAAAAACCAGACTCATTGTATCTTTCCATATTTCCCCAGGTTCTAATCCTAACCAAGGTTGCCAATCAGTCAGACTGTTAATTCTGTTACCTTGAGTCTTTTCCCATTACCTTACTATTATTTAAATGTACATCATACCATGTCATTTCTGTACTATAAACTTGAAGTTAGCTCTCATTGCTCTTAAAATCCAATCTCCTTGTCAGAGCGTACAAGGTCATATATAATGTTAATTTCTCTGTGACTCAGTTCATGCCATAAAATAATAAAACCTAACAGGATTATTGTGAGGATAAATTGATTTAATGTATATTGACAAACATTTAAAATGTCCATAGTGTGTATTAAGTTCTTATTGATCCATAAATGAGGGACCTTTCTTACTTCTGGGTTTCTGTTGAGGGCAAAGTACTATGTACATGCATTTCATGAAACCATCTGAGAATCTAACCAATTACGGGAAACCAAAAAGAACATGGAATAATAATGACCCATCTATATTTTCTGAGAGTGGGAGCAATTGGAGAAGATTCTGTCAATACCTTTTAATGATGTAGGCCAAAGAAATTTCTCTATGCATAAAATTTGTTGATACAGAACACTTGATTATGGACAGTACTGTTTTGATTCATTTTTTAAATATTTTTTTAACTCTGTTGAAAGAAATAGAAGAAGACACAAGAAGATGGAAAGGCAACCCTGCTCATGGATTGGAAGGATTAACATTATCAAAATGGCAATCCCACCAAAAGCAATTTACAGATTCAATGCTATTCCAATAAAAATCTCAATGACATTCTTCAAAGAAATAGGTCGACTATTGATGAAATTCATATGGAAACACAAAAAACCTCGCATAGCTAAAGCCCTCCTAACTAAAAAGAAAGAAAACGGAGGGATTTCACTCCCTGATTTCAAACTATATTGCAAAGCCATAATAATTAAAACAGCATGGTACTGGAACAAAAACAGACAGAAAGACCAATGGAACTGAATAGAATACCCAATCAAAGCCACGTATCTATGAACAACTAATCTTTGACAAAGGAGCAAAGAAAATGCAGTGGAACAAGGACAGTCTATTCAATAAATGGTGCTGGGAAAACTGGACAGCCACATGCAAAAAAATGAAGCTAGAGTACTACCTCATACCCTGCACAAAAGTCAACTCAAAATGGATAAAAGACCTGGATGTAAGACCTGAAACCATAAAATGTATAGAAGAAAATATAGGCAAAACTCTACACGACATACATCTCAGCAAAATCTTGAAAGACACATCCCTCATAGCGAAGGAAGTGAAAGACAAGATAAACAGATGGGATTACATCAAAATAAAAAGCTTCTGTACAGCAAAAGAGACATTAACCAAAACTAACAGACACCCTACCAACTGGGAAAAGATCTTTGCACACAATACATCTGATAAAGGACTGATAACAAAAATTTACAAGGAACTCACACAACTCAACAAAAAAAAAAGCCAA
>PVIJ01004912.1:0-93363 GCA_004024925.1 Scalopus aquaticus | reverse complement strand
TGGGCAGAAGAGCTCAAAAGGCATTTCTCCAAAGAAGAAAAGCAAATAGCCAACAGATACATGAAAAAATGCTCAACATCACTTATAATCAAGGAAATGCAAATTGAAACCACTATGAGATACCACCTCACACCTGTGAG
This sequence comes from Scalopus aquaticus, assembly GCA_004024925.1. Taxonomy (NCBI): domain Eukaryota; kingdom Metazoa; phylum Chordata; class Mammalia; order Eulipotyphla; family Talpidae; genus Scalopus; species Scalopus aquaticus. The sequence goes on along the minus strand of PVIJ01004912.1, from coordinate 93,223 downwards.
GATGGCACACATTAAAAAGACAGGCAACAGCAAATGCTGGAAAGGATGTGGAGAAAAAGGAACTCTTCTACACTGCTGGTGGGAATGTGAACTGGTCCAACCACTATGGAAAGCTGTATGGCGATTCCTCAGACTGCTAAACATGGAGATTCCATACGACCCAGAAATCCCACTTTTGGGAATTTACCCAAAGGACACAAAAACACTAATCCGAAAGGATACATGCACCCGTATGTTCATTGGGGCACTGTTCACAATAGCAAAGGTATGAAAGCAACCCAGATGTCCAAAAATAGATGATTGGATCAAGAAGATGTGGTACATATACACAATGGAATACTATTCAGCATTCAAAGAAGATAAACACATGCAATTTGCAGTGACATGGATGGAATTAGAGGGGATCATACTCAGTGAAATAAGCCAGAAAGAAAGAGAAAAATATGGAATGGTTTCACTTATAACAGGACTATAAGGAAACCAAATAGGAGAGAGACATTCAGCAGGGTGGGGGAGAGGCGGGGGGAGGGAAGGAAAAGGGCCCAAAATGGAATAGAAAAGAACACAAGGGACCATGGAGATGGATCACGGGTGAATTGGTGGTGAGCTACCCAAGGGGAATACAAAATGTAAAAGACATAAATAACAATAAAAATATATATTAAAATAAATAAATAAATAAATAAATAAATAAATAAATAAATATTTTTTAAATCTTGATACTACTTCATTCCCAGAGGCATTGGGAATATTTGGGGCCTACCCATTTTTTTTTCCTTCTGAACTTTAGCATTTTTCAAAGAGATGGAAGAATTGAGTGAAATTGCTTGAAATTATGTTCCACATTATTGGATGACTTTGCAGTGTTTTACAAATAATAGTTTATAAAAACGAAAAGATTTGTGAACATTTTACACCTGTTCATAGAAACATTAAAAAATTATATGATAAATTCTGTGTTTCACTCAAAACAACTTTTATAAAGAAATAGCTTGGCATATTCTATTAGTTTTAGTATTTTAAAAGCCTCTCATATTTAGGTAAATTACAGTCTATTACCACACTGCCTATCTGTGTATATAGCCTTGTCACCCTCTGTATACTTGTTAAATCAAAGTTTTTATGAGTCACAACCCCAGAGCTTGAAAAGTCCAATAGCAACAAGTCTGTTCAGGATCCTCGTTGCACAAATGTAATACATGAAAGCCAAATAATGCACGGCCTTTGATTAAGCTTTTTTTTTAATTTGTGGAAGTTGTTGTACAAAGCCATCTACTGTGATTTACTTTTACAAAGTCATCAAGATGTATTTCAAATTTCAATACATAGCAAGCTTTTGGAAATGAAAGCATTCTTAAGATGCTATGTAGAATAAATTATGCTACATTATAACCTGCTCATCTGTCTTGAAGAAAAATTAAATCATGATAACTATATCACTGAGATATTTCAATTGTAATATTATAAGGTATAATTTCAGTGGAATTAGCTTTGCTTTGCTATGACCCTATCTCTTAATAATATCACTAAGGGATTTCACTGTAATAAGCATGTGCCCTAATTAATAGCTATGCAGTCTTAGATGTTCTGAATGGTCAGTTTGTCCTTCTTATTACTTCAGAATAAATTCTTCCTTTGACAGTTATTTACTACTCATCATAATTTTGGAAATAACAAAATATTTATCCTATGCAATTAAAAATTTGATATCCATCTATCCATCAAATTATGAAGGTAAAAAGGTCACAAAATGATGAGTCAGTGTAAATAGAAAAACAATAGTAAAGTTTAAATTTACTAAATATATTCTGTACTTGTTATAGATCTATTCAGTTTATGTACAACTTATTTTAGTTTGGTAATCAGTTTGTATATTCAAAATTTTTCATCCCACTGAAACTTTCTGTGTTCATTTCAGACTCTAGTAATTTCAGTATTCTGTCTTTTTTCCATTGTAAATCTAGCTAAATGTTGTCAGCTCTGATTGTTCAAAGAACCAATTTTTGGTTTTAATTGATATTTGCTATTGTTTTACTTTTCTCTAGTTCTTCTATTTCCGTCCTAATTTTATCCTTCTTTTCACTTGCCCTAAATTTATTTTTTCCCCAGTGTCTTACACTGGAAATATATATTTGATTTGAAGAAGGTCATTCTTCTTCATCATACTATCAGTTTCATACTATGTGATCTTTTAAATAGAATCCATTAGTTTAGGTATGTGGTATCATCATTTTCCAGTCCTCTTAAAGTAATTCCTAATATTCCATTTGATTTCTTTATTAAACATTAGGTTATTTAGAAGCTCGTCTAATAGCCAGACTTCTGTGAATTTCCCAAATTAAGACTCCTATTTAATTTGCATTAGAATGTTTTGCAATATTTCTATGCTTTTAGACCTTTTAAGGTTTTTCTTAGTGCTCAACTTATAGTCCATTATGGAGAATGTTATGTGTACACTTGTGATGGACATGTATTCATCTGTTTTTGGTGCAGTGTTCTATAGATAACAAGTCTAGCTGATTTAGTGTATTGTTTGACTCTTCTATTTATTTGCTATTTTTCAACATTTTACTATTCATCTTCCATTGTTGAAAGTGGGAATATTGAACTCTCTGCTGTAATAAGCTGAATTTTCTACTTCTGCCATTTTCTTTGTTTCATGCATTTTGGTATTCTGTTACTAGGGACATTTTATATATATATATATATTATATATATATGTATGTTTATAATTGTCATATTTTCCTGATGCATTGACTCATACAAAGTTTCTTAACATTATAAAATATCTCTTTTCATATACAGAAAGATAGTTTATCTCATTATTTTGTATGGTGTTAGTATAATTATTCTAGTCATTCTAGTGTCTCTAGATGAAACATCTCTTTCTGTTCTTTTAAGTTTTAATGCATTTGTGTGTGTATATCTAAATTTGTAGACAGCCTGTGGTGCCCATCCTTTTTTAAAAAAAAAAAAAAGTTCTGACTGACAATCTCTGGCTTTTTTATTTAACCATTTACATTTAGTATGGTTATAACATTGCTCAATTTATGTCTGCAGTTCTACCTTTTGTTTCCTATGTCTCACATCTTTTTTGTTCCTTTATTTTCTGTATTTACTACTTTCTCCTGAAATAAGTGAAAGTTTTACAATAGAGCTTTTTAATTTCTTTAGTATTTTTCACTATATATCATAGTTATTTCAAATAATTGCTTAAGCATTTACCAATGTACATCATTCCTTATCAGCAACAGGTTTAGATTTATATTAAGCTAATTCTAATTCTAGTAAGATATACAAATGTTACTCCGATATAGTTCTATTCAGTAAAGCCTTTTTGTTATTTTATTGTCACATATATTTATAAGCATTATAAGCTCCAAAATACACTTTTATAACCAATGCATTATATAACCTTACATCTTTATTAGTAGCAGAGAGAAGAAAATAGATGAATTATATGTATATACTTTTAATTATATTAATTTCAGTTTGCCTTTTTGGTATTTTTTTTTTTTAATTAGATAGTTTTTTTTTTTTCTTAGCTAGCTTTGCTGCCACCAGCCCCTTTTGTACTGTAAGCAGCATGTATATTACACATCTACATATTGTAAGCACAATGGTTGTATTGTTTAATATGATTGCCTTTTAAATCAATTTAGAGAAGAAAGGTGGAAAGTATGCATTACACTGTCCTTTATTATCATATTATTATCTTTAGAAGTGTTCCTTTTTTATTCATGTGAATTTGAATTACTGTCTGGGTCAATCGCTTTCGGCTTAAATGAACTTCCTTTAAAATTTATTATAAAAAAGTTCTAGTGACAAATTCTATTTTTGTTTTTCTGGAAGTATTTTTAACAGTTTTTGAAGGATAGCATTGCTAAATGTAGAATTCATATTATAAGTTGTATTTTTTTTTTTTTTCTTAGAGCAGTTGGAAAAGTTACTCTACTGCTTTCTAGCTTCTGTTTATGTTAGGTCAGCCTTTAACCTTATTGTGGTTTCCTTGTAAATGACGTGTCCTTTTTATTTCTGTTTTCAAGATTTTTCTTGTCTTTGATTTTAACATTTTTATTATAATGTATCTACTTGTGGTTCTTTTCCATCTCTCCTGTATGGAATTTGTTGAGCTTCCTGAAAGTGCAGATTACTATTTTTCAATAAATTTTGGAAGTTTTTAGTTATAATTTCTTTGAGTAATTTTATGTGCTCCTTTTATATCTCTTCTGCTAATTCTGTTATGCATGCTTTATATACATTTTTTTCTGATGCTCTCTTCATTTTTTAAAATTTCTTTCTCCTACTTTGAGGGGTGCATAATCACTATTGATCTCTCTCCGAGTTCATCATTATTTCTTCTGCCTGTTCAAGTATGACATTGAGCCTCTTTAATGCACTTTCCTTTTAGTTATACTTTTCAAATTTTTTTTTCTTTCTATGATTTATGATTTCTTTCTCTTTATTGATATTCTTTATTTGATGTGACATTGTCATCACACCTTTCTTTTATTTTAAGGAAACTTTTTTTTTAATTTTTGCATAGAAGAACTGGGTTGTAGGCAAGAGGTGTGTGTGTGAGCATGGAGGGTAGTGGGGTTCGTGGTAAGAGGATTTACCACAGACAGAGTGGGGAGGGCAGATGGATTTACTGATATACACTGCTAGGGGGAGCAGCATGTGAGGCAAGTGAGGTCTGCTCTGCCATGTAGGTTAGCTCCCTGACTGGAGGTTGAACCTAGTACTGATAGTGCTGAGACCTTACTCCTAGACCACCAGGAAGGCCCCCTTGCTTCATTTTTTTTTCTAGTTTTTTATTGTTATTATTATGTTTGTCTTTTACATTATTGTGTATTCTCCATAGGTTTCCCAACACTAATTCACCTGTGAACCATCACCATATTCCCTTGTTCTCTTTACTCCCCTCTTCCTCCCTCGCTGACTATCTCTCCTGTTTTTGGTTCCCCTATATTCCTGCTATAAGTGAAACCATTTGATATTTTTCTTTTTCCTTCTGGCTTATTTTGCTGAGCATTATCCCTTCTAGCTCCATCCATGTTGCTGTGAATTGCATGTGTTTATCTTTTTGATTGCTGAATAGTATTCCATTGTGTATGTATACCACATCTTCTTGATCCAGTCATCTATTTTTGGACATCTGGGTTGTTTCCAGATCTTTGCTATTGTGCACAATGCTGCAATAAACATAGGGGTGCATTATGTAAGACCTGAAACCATAAAATTTATAGAAGAAAATATAGGCAAAACTCTACAGGACATACATCTCAGCATAATACTTAAAGACACATCCCCCAAAGTGAAGGAAGTGAAGGACAAGATAAACAGCTGGGATTACATTAAAGTAAAAAGCTTCTGTTTAGCAAAAGAGACATTAACCAAAACAGACACCCTACTAATTGAAGAAAATCTTTGTACAGAATACAACCGTTTAAGGACTGATAACAAGAATCTACAAGGAGCTCAAACAACTAAACAAAAACAAAGTCAACAATCCAGTCAAAAAATGGGCAGAAGAGCTAAAAAGACACTTCTCCAAAGAAGAAAAGCAAATGGCTCACAGGTATATGAAAAAATGTTCGACATCACTTATAATCAGGGAAATACAAATGAAAACCACAGTGAGATACCACCTCACACCAGTGAGAATGGCATGCATTAAAAAAACAGGCAACAACAACTGCTGGAGAAAATGTGGAGACAAAGGAACTCTTCTACACTGCTGGTGGGAATGTAGACTGGTCCAACCACTGTGGAAAGCTGTGTGGCGATTCCTCATACTGCTAAAGATGAAGGCTTCCATAAGACCCAGCAATACCACTTTTGGGAATCTACCCAAAGGACACAAAAACATTAATCCTTGTTAGCTATGTTTTATTTTAGTTCTGTCTTCTTTTATGGGAAGTGTCTATTGCCTGCTATTTTGCCAGTGCATAGATTATTCTTTCTTATTCCTTTGCATGTTTGATAAATTTAACTTATGTAAAATGAACCTTTTATATCTTAATTTGTAGCAACTATGAAATAAAGCTCTTTGCCTTCCAGAGCTATTTTATTTACTTGTGTTTATTTATTTAGTAATCAACTGGACAATTGCAGTGATATCTCTTTCTGTCTTTTTCCACTGGACTAGATCTCTGATGTTGCTCCTCAGGAAGCAGCCTGTCCTTTGAAGCCTAGATAGGTCTGGGATAACAATGCTTTTGGCAGTGTTCATGAACACAACCAATATTTAGGCTCTACTTATTATGTTGATTGATCTATTATTTTCAGCAATGCCCTGGAATATAAGTTGTTCCATAGTTTAAACAAATGGAATTTGAGTTCTTTTCATGTCATTATTCTGAGGCTTGTGTCTGAGAGTTATTTTGACCACAAGTAGTTTTCACTTAGCTCTTTCTTTTCCTGAGTCTCTATAGAAAACCAGTTCACCTACAGTTTAGCTTATCTGTCCAGTGAATCCATCAATCATTTTTTACCACATCCTTCCACTCCTTTTGAAAGTAACCTTAGGCTTGAATTTTTCCACATTCTGTTGGAAGTGAATGTTGATCCTTTGAGAAGAGATTAGGGTCTATCTGTTCAATAGTCTTTTTCTCTCAGAAGGTAACATCTATCAGCCAAGACTGGAACTGAGTACGGGACCAATGGTTTACATGTCTTTGAATGACATCTTTGCTAGGGCCTGAAATTTTGATTGACTAGGACAGTAGGCTCAGGTCTTATTTGCCTTTCCTATGATGGAACTGCTAGCTTATGAACTTGAACAAGGGTGATTTGGACCCCATATTCTCGGCAAGTTACACAAAGGTAGAACTTCTGTCTCGTTTGTGGTATATTGGCAGAACTTTAGCTTCACTTACATGGAACTTAGCTTCACCAACTAGTAGTTTGAGTGATAATGAAAAATGATGACTTACAGCCTCTCCTGGCAAGATAGCCTCCAGCCAGTATCCCTATGTCCTTGGTTGAACCAGTCTAAAAGAAATTCATCTTAATGAATTGAAGAGGATAAGTTTAAATGTCTGAGTTTAAATGTCACATTGTCATGGTTCTTAATGAATCTAGTGTACTTTCTTGGATATTTTTTTTTATCTTAGCATGCTGTAGGCAACATTTCCAGATTTTAAGTAATCATTCTTTTTTTTTTTAAACAATTTTTTTAAAGATTTATTTTTTATTTATACATACAAGCTGGGGTACATGCCAGAGGCGTGGGGCGGCGAGAGGGTTCACCAGAGACAGAGCGGGGAGCAGAACAGGCAGATCAGAAATACACTGCTGAGGGGAGCAGCGGGCGAGGCAGGAGAGGTCTGCCGCACCATGTGGGATTCTCCCCGGCCGGGCGTCGAACTCGCGAACGCCGCTGCCGACTGCTCCACAGCCCAGCGCTTAACCGCTGCGCCACTGGGGAGGCTCTTAAGTAATCATTCTTAATTTGTTAGAGATTAGATCCCAACTACCATGTGATATAGGAGTTCCTCTTCTGTGTGTTTGTCCAACGGAAATGAAAAGAGGATATCAATGAGATAATCTATATTCCCATGTTAATGAAGCTTTATTTGTAGTCACCAAGATGTGGAAATAATCTAATAGTACATCTGTAGTACAAAGGATAAAGAAGATATGGCTTATATATCTTGAGGACATTAGAAAATGTGAGTCAAAAATTATAAGTATAAAGTAATAGCACAGTACATTTCCAAAGGTTATGAAGCCTTATCCTTGGTTTCTATAATATTTCCTGACAGAAGTGACTATTACTAAAAAGTTGATAATCCTAACATAGATTATTTATATGAATTTATCTTTTAGTTATTAGAGGTGGGAGATATTAGAAAAATGTAATATTAATATGTTTTTGCATTTTCCAGGTAATGCCTGAATTTTTAAAAATAGCACATAGAAAATGATATACAATAGACAAGTATTTGCACTCACTGGGATATTATTTGCTAACAAAATAAAAGTACTTCAACTTAATGTGTAACTTTTCAGTTACCTGCTATATTATGATATAAACAGAACTTTAATGTTTTCTTTCCTTTTATGGCCTGTAAATTTGCTAAATGTAATACCATATATTCTCTTCTTAGTACCTAATAATCTGTCAATTAAGGATATGTACATTTCATTCAGATCAACAGTTTCTGTGCAATTTGCATATATTGTGGACAATTTCATTTTCTGCAAAGAAGTACTCTTAAATACAATAGCTCAGTTTGGAAAAGATATAGTATGCCAGCAGTTTGTAATATGAGCTTAAAACTACCATACAGGGGCCTCCCTGGTGGCACAGTGGTTAAGCGCTACACTGTGGAGCTGTCGGCACCGGTGACACGAGTTCGACGCCCGGCTGGGGAGATTCCCACATGGCGCAGCAGACCTCTCCTGCCTTGCCCGCTGCTCCCCTCAGCAGTGTATTTCTGATCTGCCTGTTCTGCTCCCCACTCTGTCTCTGGTGAACCTTCTCGCTGCCCCATGCCTCTGGCCTGTACCCCAGCTTAAATAAATAAACCTTAAAAAAATTAAAAAAAAATTAAAACCACCATACAGCTATCAATGGCTCTTTCTAGGAAACATAATATAGATACACTTAGTGAAGTAATGAAATTAACATTTCACTGAATTGCTATCTACACCTTGGAGAAAATACTCCTCCTTGAATTTACTGATGACCATGACAATGAGTAGTTCCAACAACCTACCTTAACATTCTCAGAATGGCTTGCTAACTAGTATTGTCTGTATTTGTGTTTTGCTTCCAGCTTCCTACCATACGCATTCTTTCTTCCATTGAAATGTGTTCTTCTTTTCATGTCCAAATAGATTTGAGATCCTGGTTAACAAGCACCTACTTTGTTATACTATGTGATTGCTTTTGCAAAAGTCCATATGCCTTTTGGAATATATAATTTATCATTATGATGAACTATAATTTTTTCTAATTCCAAACTAACCATCCAATTCCTCTATTCTGTTCATAAATTAAATTATCAGAATAAAAGTGTGGCCAGCCATAACTTTAGGAAACATTATTAGTAAAACGATGCTGGGAATCTTATGCTTCATGGGAGCATGTTTGAATGCATCTTATAGTCAGTGTAATTGAATTTTACTGCTTGCAGTTTACTGCCTATCTTTAAATTATGTAGGTCCATTACCCCCAAAAGTATTTCCAACTTTAGCTGTAGCATATTCTTATTAAAACTCATAATTGTTTGCTCATTACACTATATTTTTGAATGCTTATTATTGTAGTCAGTGTATTTGTGTGTCTGCACATGCCACATCTTATTTGCTGTTAGCAGGACCACATGTCACTCAACTTAAAGTGCTAATTTTACATTATATATTGCCTCCTATGGTGATTTTTAAATCTTGCATATGAGTGTCTTTAATTACATATTGATTGCTTCTTAAACGAATGTGCTGGGGAAAGTCTTGCTTTTGGAGTGGGGAAAATCTATAGAGTAATTTCTCTCTCTGAAAAATTACTCAAATAATAAAACAAAATAAGAAGCATACTATAGGAAAATAAAGCAGGTTTTTAAGTTTTTTTTTATTATTTATTTTAGTGAGATAATGTTGGTTTGCACACTTATATGTGTTTTAGTGGTAAAGGTTCCTACACCTTCAATGTATGTCACCACATCATGCCCACATCATGCTCCCCCACCAAAACACCAAAAATCCTTCCCTGTCATCCTTTGGCTCCTCACCCTTTTGCTCCCTACCTCCTCTGGTAGCCTTAGTTTGCAGTCAGATTTCAAGGGTTTGTTTTGGTTTACCTTTGTCCCTTTGTTTTAAAAACAAACTTTTAATAAAGAAACCTCCACATGGAAAGAAATGCAAAAGAGTCATGCTAGAAATTCATATTTTGAAAATAAGTTGATTTTAAAAAATGCCTTCAGTTACTTAAGAAGAAGACTTTTCCATGTGTTTTATAGTATCTATATAGTACTTTTAGTTTTATTTAATGTCCTGGGCAGTATTTGAATTCATAAGTAATTACTAGAACAGGGTTAAAAAAAAATCTCTGCAAGTATGGTACTAATTTGAAAACCTGAGTCAAATTAATTTGGGAAGGTAAGAATTCTGGTTGTATGTCCAGGTTGACAAGAATTGCAATCACACTCTGCATGCCCTTCGGTAAATCACATGTGTTTTCTGGACCTCAGAGTCCTCATATGAAAGAAATACTAGAATTACTATATCAGATGTCCCTGAAGCCTTGCTGGATTTCCTAGAGAGCATTTATCAGTTTTATGGGTATGTCTCTACTCCCTATCCCAAACACGCACATGTTTGCTGAGATGATTGGAAACTTTAATAGCTCACATTTTATTATTGTTCTCAGTACTGTCCTAGGGAAATTGAGTCTACCTACTGTTGAAATGCCTAGGCATTATGCCTATCCTCCACTTCTCTTCCATCTTAAAACTTCCCCCTTGAGGTAATAGGTAATTACTGTACTGGAACAACAGCTCTGTTCATTTGGTTCAGAATAGAATAGAGTATTTAGAGCAGTTTATCCTCCTAGTTGCCTTTGAGATGATACCCCTAAACTCACCTTCATGCATAAGTGTACCACCTTTCTCTTCCCTATCCAGCTTTTCTCATGCCTTTCCTTACACGTTACTCAAGTATTGCCTCAATAAATTACATACTTATAAATCTACTTAGCTTCTGCTTCTGAGGTCCCCCATTTAAATTAGCTATTTTGGGGGTTATTATAAACTTTCATTTTTTAAAACATCAAGAACCACACTGAAACTGATGTTGTAAATACTTGATAATTGTTAACTATTGATAATTGATACTGCTTTTTTAAAATTGACAATTGTTAGATATTATATTCATCATTGATACTGTTTTTTTCTTTTTTTCCACAACAACATATATGACTTAGTGTTATAGGGTCACATCTCTTCAGATATATGTTAATAGACCAAACCCACCAACAATTGTTCATATTTTTTTTTAATAACCAACTAGTTTTCCATTTTATGTATATAGCACTCTTCTTAATCCACTGATGTCTTCTTGGGCATTTAGGTTGTTTCCATAGCTTGGATATTGTAAATGGTAATGCAGTGAACACTAGAGTCAAGTTAGTGTTTTTGCTTTCTTGTAGTAGATACCTAGGGGTAGAATTTCTGTAATGTATGATATATCTATTTTTAATGTTTTGAGACACCTCCATCCTGTTTTTGATAGGAGATGGGAAGTCTGCATTTCCACCAACAAAATGAGAAGGTTCCTTTTCTCTGTTCTCACCAAAACTGGTACTTTATGGCCTTTTTGATGTGAATCATTCTCACAGGTTTGACGTGTTATCTCATTGTGGTTTTGATTTGCATTGCTCAGATGGTAGGTGATGGTGAGCATCTTTTCATATGCCTGTTGGCCATTTGCATGTCTTCTATGAAGTAGATCCTATTTAGCTCTTCTTCCTATTTGTTCGTTGCATTTTTGTTGTTGAATTGTGTGATTTCTTTATAGATTTTGGATATTAGCCTTTGGTTAGATGTATGATGTGCAAATATATTATCTCATTCAGTAGAAGATCACGAAGAATGACAATTATACACAAAGTTTTCAGTTAACTTTGTCCATGAATTATTAATCATCACTTTATGAAATAACCAATTACAAAATTCCTCATTTAAACGATAAATACTACTTTTCTTTAAAGTTAGAGTAAGTTGGTCCAAAAATTTGAACCCCAAAGTCCAAAATCTTAGTAGTAGGTCATTTTCTATAAACATTGTTAGGAGACCTAGGAAATAATTCCAAGACTTCATTAATGAGACACTGTCTTATCTATTTCCTATAATTTATAGCTATGTTTTATATTGTACCAACATAAAATATATGGACAAATAAAATTAAATATATTGCCTCATATTCATATAATAGATAGTAGGGAAAATAATGAATTTAAAAGCACAGGCTGATTCTTTTTTGTATGTTTTTTCAACAATAAAATTAATCAGAAAATATAGAAACGACTTTTAAGAAAACTAATAAAAATGAAATAGGAAGACATGGAAGATAACTTTTTAATAATCTAATGTCCCGAGAAAATTTATCCATAGAAGTTTCCAACATTGGGCCTCCCAGGTGACACAGTGGGTTAAGTGGCAGCACCGTGAAGCTATCTGCAGCCACTGCAGCACGAGTTTGATCCCAGGCCAGGGAGTTTCCCACATGGCACAGCAGACCAGGCTTGCCTCACCTGCTGCTCCCCTTAGCAGTGTATTTCAGTAGATCTGCCTGTTCTGCTCCCCACTCTGGCTCTGGTGAATTCTCTCACCACCCCACACCTCTGGCCTACACCCCAGTTCTTGTATGCATAAATAAATAAATCTTAAAAAAAAGAAATTTCAAACATTATTGATGAAATGCTATTTATCAGAATATTGTCCGTCGTTTATCAACATGTCTATGTTATACACCAACATGTATTCAGTGTATTCTATGATTTGTGGAATGCCTCATGAAATTCAGTTTTAGCACTGCCAGACTTCAATGATAGATAATCTTATTTTGCATCAGTTAATAATTAGTCCTACTCTCAGCATGAAAATTGTTAAGTATTATCAGATGGGGGTTATTCATACAATAAAGATGATTTTGTGCTATTATATTTTTAAGAGAAAAATTAAAAAGAATTTGTTATTTTTGATTTCATAAAAATTAAAACTGATGAAACATGAGTTTTTAACTGCATTAATAATTCTTCATTTCCTACAAAATTCACTACACAAAAAATAAAGTTGGCAATAATTACATAATATTCTACTATTTAAGGAAAATTTTTTTTCTTAGATATTATTATAGTATCTTTATATGCACATACACATTTCATAAAGTGATATCATAAAGTGCTGATTATTATGCCAGTACCATTACATTTATTCAGGATTATTTCTTTGCATAAATTCCTCTTTAAAGTTTGTAGTAATATGCACTTTACCCCATATATTTCAGAGTAGCCATTTCACTGCAACTTAACACTTATTTTTTAATCATCAACAAATTCACATTAAAAATTTGATTGTTAAACAGTATATTTTTATTTTATTGTTCACACTAAATTTGTTTATCATAGTCACATTTTACACATACACCTATAGGAATTTTCAAAATTTTTATTATTTGGTAAGATTTGTCATATTTTCAACATGGCCCAACTTACTTATTTGTACTTCCAATGTTTGTTATTTTTAGCCATTGTGAAAGTATCATATCATGCTAACATAATGTATCAACGCACTATGTTATTACACAGAATAATTCTATGACACTATGATTCCTCTCTTTTACCTATTTAACACTTTCCCTCTCCCAAATTCCTAATAATCACTAATTTGTTTATCATTTCTATACTTTTGCCTTTTTCGGAATGTTGTGTAAGTGGAACTTCAAATTATATAACCTTTCAGTACTGTTACCTGCATTTTGTGGTTCCTTAAATTTTTCTATCTTTTGGGCCTCCCTGGTGGCACAGCGGTTGAACGCTGCGCTGTGGAGCTGTCAGCAGTGTGTGATGCTAGTTCGACGCCCAGCCAGGGAGAATCCCACATTGTGCGGCAGACCTCTCCTGCTGCTCCCCTCAGCAGTGTACTTCTGATCTGCCTGTTCTGCTCCCCACTCTGTCTCTGGTGAACCCTCTTGCCACCCCATGCCTCTGGCCTGTACCCCAGCTTGTGTGTATAAATAAATAAATCTTAAAAAAAAATTTTTTTTCTATCTTTTGCTGTGATGACCTTTGTAATATTTCTTTTCCTTCAGTTTTGTAAATAATTTTGGGGAAAATGAACCAACTTAGGTTAGCTTACTTGATAATTAACTTTGCACTTTCCAAAAACTCAAATAAGTCTAATATATGTATAAATTTTGTCATAAATCCATTTTAAAGTAAAACTAGATTTTTAAAACTACTTACAATATAATGTAAAATCATTTTTACCTTCTTTTTGATGTTTACACGTTTTAACCCACTTAGCCTTTGAAATTTTATCAATTTTCTTTCTGTTTTACTTTATATACCATGGCATTTTAGATCATGTTTATATTTTTTAAAATATTTTTACAGGTGATTATATTAGCAGTAATTATTTGTGCCTGTCTGGGGATGGAACGTGTACTGCAGTGGCTCTGGATAGCTTTCATTATACTGGACTTAGCTCATTGTGTCACCAGGCAGGCCCTCGTTATCAATTTCAAAGATTGTAAAATCAGTTCACATTTAATATCTTTTAATTAAGAGTCATTTTCCAAGGATTAGTGTCTGTTCCTCATCAAATATAATGCTACTTACACTTAGGTCCAATTGCTGTGACTTCAGTTATCAAAAAATTAGGGGTTCACTTTTCTGCCCCTTTACACCAGAAATGAGAATGGGATTATCATTCTAATATGGTCATTCATTTTGGCTAGACAGTCTCTCAATCTGTTGCTTTGAAAAATATCCTAAAACTTTCTGAGATATGAAGCATATTTTATCTTGTTTTTCAGTGTGGAAGCATACATTTTCTTTTTCTTGCTAATCTCTATGAAAACTTTGGAGACTGGGTTTCTTCATTCCATTAAATCACCTGTTTTCTGGAAACTCAGACATGGTTTAGTTTTATTTTGGTCATTTTGGTGAACATCACTCTTTTTAGTCATTTGAAGTGATTCTAGATCATTAAAGAATAGTTTTTGATAGCCGTTTTTTTTTTTTTTGGTTTTTGTTTTTTTTTTTTACATTTTAAAAGGACAGGGTTATTAGGAAAAAGGAAAAAGAGGGACAACCGCATAGTTACAGATGGGTAAGGAGGACAGCTGCTGCCATATAATTTTTGTTAAAATATTACTAGAAGCATTAAAGGGAAAAATTAATTTAAATATCTATCTTTTATTTTTACCTCTTACCAAACCACAAAAAGGAAAGTAGGATCTGTGATAAAGCCTCATATTTACCTGCAATTAATAGTACAATAATTTATAGCATTTTTTAGAATGAGTGATAGTATTTGTGTAGATAATTTATAGAATCATCATTTTTGTTGTTGTTTCTTAAATATATTACTAGACTAAGCATAATATATAAATTGTATTGTTTATGATTGAAATAATGGAGTAAATTTTTAAATTCAGAGGGATTAAGGTTTAAGAACTTAATTATTAAAAGAACTCCTCCAAGGAAATATAGGATATGACACAGTTATAATGTTTAATCATGAAGTGTGATCATTTTTAGCATTTCTACTCGAGGCTAAGAGACATTTGCATCGCTAATATTTTACAAATATGTTTCTTTAAGGGATATTATTCCCTAGTCCCAAAACAGAAGCTAGGAAAAAAATTCACTAAGGCACACTAATTGGACTCTGGAGTATAAAAATTCCATCTGTTTTTAAAGGACATTTGTGTGGTAGCAGCAGAATATTTCTGCTATAAAAATATCTTAATTCTAAAAAAGAAAGACATATAGAACAAAGTCCTAAATAGCCATTAATTAGTTACGCAGAGTTCTCTCTGTACTGATATCTCTAAAAAATTCTACCTCATAAAGAATTGATGGTGAAGATGATAATTCTGAAATGCACATGTTTTAAAATTCTGTAGAAATAAAAAAAATTATTAAATATTCCATAATTTTATTCAGTATTTCACATATAACCACATTTAACCACACATTCACAAATACACATTTTACTTTTATACTGTTAATTTGTAAACCCTCTGCTGTCTCCCCATATCTTCTGTAATAACTTCATTTCTCTGTGGAAACTTAGCAAAAATACTATCAGAAAAAAAAATATTTACACTGCATATTTGTTATGTATACAAATATCAGAAAAATATTTATAGTACATATTTAGCATATGTACATATTTGCTACTTCATATAATCCAAAGGAAATTTGCAAAAAAATATCAACTTCCCTGTAGTAGTCAAATGTTTCATAAATTCTAACTCTGACTTTTCTTTGAGAAGCCTCTCTGTTATCCTTGACTTAATAATGGATTTATTTATTCACAAGTTACAAATATCAAAGAACTTCAGTAAGAAAAACATCAATGTAACTTTTATCATCAACAGAGGTTAATCAACAAGGTGATCAGAATTATTTTCAAATATACTGTTCATTTCTACTTCATTTTGTAAATGAAATATGACTGACAGACTATTCTCCTTTCTCAGCCACCCCCACACCCCAGTTCCTAAAATTTTTGCAATGATCGAAAGGTTATATAGGTAAAAAGGGAAAATTGTGTCTGTACATTGATCAGTGCTGAGGAGTTTTTAAAATATGACCCCTACACCTCTTTAACATACTTCTTTCCCTTTGCCAATCTCATTTATTTTATTTTATTTTATTTTAAGATTTATTTATTTATACATACAAGCTGGTGTACAGGCCAGAGGCATGGGGCGGCGAGAAGATTCACCAGAGACAGAGTGGGGAGCAGAACAAGTATATCAGAAATACACTGCTGAGGGGAGCAGCGGGCGAGGCAGGAGAGGTCTGCCGCACCATGTGGGATTCTCCCAGCCTGGGCATTGAACTCGCATAGCGTGCTACCGACAGCTCCACAGCGCAGTGCTCAACCGCTGCACCACCAGGGAGGCCCTGTCAATCTCATTTAAAGCAATATACAGATTAAAAGCAAACCAATAAAAATTTGAATAGCACCCTTTAAAATAATGAAAAAATATTACTGAACAACAAAAGACCCTGAATAAGCAAAGTAATTTTGATGAAAAAGGGGAAGAGTGGTGTCACCACAAATCCAGATCTCAAACTATACCATAAAACTATAATAATTAAAACAGCATGTCACTGAAATAATATTAGAACAATGGAATAGAATTAGGAGCCCAGAAATAAATCCTGATTTATATGGGCAGTTAATCAACAAAGGAATCAAGAGTATTCAGTGGAACAAGGTAAGCCTGTCAATAAATAGTGCTGGGAAAAGTGGACAGCTATAGCAAAAGAATGAAACTAGACCACCACACACAAAAAATCAACTCAAAATGGACAAAAGGGTTGTAGGTAAGACCTGAAATCATAAAATGCATAGAAAAAACTTAGACAAAACATTTTGCAATATAAACCTCAGTGATGTCTTTGCAAATTTGTCCCTAATAGCAAGGCAAGGAACAGAGAATATAAATAATTAGGACTACATCAAACTGAAAATCGTCCACACAGTGAAACAAGTCCTAACTTGAACAAAAAAGACAGCCTACTTAATGGAAGAAAATGTACCACACATGACAAGAGTTTCATATCAGAGATCTACAAGGAATTCATATAACTTAAAAAGAAGAAAAATAAGCCAATCAGAAAATGAACAGAAGAGGTAAATAGGCACTTCTCCAAGGAAGACAAACAGATGACCAACAGTACATGAAACAATGGTCATCATCATTTATAATTAGGGGAACGCAAGTCAAACCATAATAAGATACCATCTCATGCCTGTGAGAATGGCCTATATTAAAGAGAACAGAAACAACAAATGCTGCCTAGGAAGTGGAGAAAAAGAAAATTTCATCAGTTGTTGGTGGGAAAATAGCTTGTTTTAAGTCCCTATGGAAAATAGTATGACGTTTCCTCAAAAGATTAAGTAAAGACTTCTGGTATAAACCCAGTAATCCCACTCCTAGCTATTTACACAAGGAACACAAAAACATTAATTTGAAGGAAAAAAATGATACTCCTTTGTTCATAACAGCACTCTTTATAATAGCTAAAAATATGAAAACAACCTAAATGCTCAAAAACAGATGAGTGGATCAAGTAGATGTGGTATTTATATACAACGGAATACTCCTCTGAGATCAGAAAAGACAAATTCATGCCATTTGTGTCAACATGGATAGAGCTGGATGAGATTATAATTAGCAAAATAAGCCAGAATGAAAAAGACAAATACAGTATTGTGTCATTTGTAAGTGGAATATATAGAAACTAAACAAAGGAACAACTAAACCTAAAAACTTACCTTGGAAAGTTGATTCTAGACCTGAGGATTCCAGAGTGGGGAGAGAAGGGTTTGAAAGGAAGGTCGGGAGGAAGCACAGTGGACCAAGTGATGAACTATGGGTGCATTGATCATTGATGTACTATGGTAGTAATACTAGAGGGTGGAGATTCCTCCAAAATACAAACAAAATGTAAACTAACATTAACTCAATCACCAAAAAAAAAAATAAAAAAAAATAAAATACTGTTTGGTTGTTGAATACTTGGGCCACCTTGAACTAAATGATGCTGTGTGAATCATAAAAGTTGATGTAGTTTCTGCCTTGTTTGGTTCTGACACTTATGATTAGAACCCTGGGCCATTAAGCAAGACCGACTTGAGTCTACCATGCGGCAAGCAAGCTCAAGACAGAGAGAAGCCACATAAAACTAATCAGTAGCTCTAATGTCCCAGACATGTAAGCTCAGTTGCCAGAAATAGGAGTTAATAAGTATCCAGGGATATCCCTTTCCCATCATTTGAGAGTTCCCAGCTGAGACTCCAGCACTGGAGTAGGAAAAGGCACCTTGCTGTGCTTTGTCCAGATTTCTATCCCCAGAAACTGAGTTTAACAAATGTGGTGTTTTAAGCTGCTAAATTTTAACTAATTTGTTACACAGCAGTAGTAACTTTAGCAAATGCCATCTGCCTAAAGAATAGTTTGAGAATTTTTTTCTAAGATAGATCACAGATTGAATGAAGGAAAAATAAGTTAATCTGAGGATTTGCTTATGAATTAAAGGGCCCCAAGAATAATTGTCCTGACACAGTGTACAAACAGAAGTTGTAAGTGAAGAGACAATGTGATGAGATACTTGTGCTCGAATTTGACAGAGAAAATTTTAATTTTACTAACTATTCTTGAATGTACATTCGTTGTTGGCTCAGAGGAGAATATTGTTCTCCCACTTACTTTATTTTGGTCTGCATTCCCAGTAAGGTAACACACTCCTACTTCCAGTGTCTGATAAGTTAAGGTATCCTTGTTTGAGAAGTGGACACATATCCCAATTCACTGCACACTTCTAAATACCTAAGATAGAGAAACCTATGAGCATATTGGTTAGGGGCCCTCATGCATGCATCTTCCAAGGGTATAGGTTTTGCTGTTCTTTCTAAAAACTGCATCCCTACAAAGAACATTGAGCAAAGACTGACATAGTTTATTGATATTTTTAAAGTATAAAATTAGTTGTTGAGTTAAGATAGCTTTAAGTAAAGCAATAGTGGGATTGCAGAAGTTTCTTGCAATGATTCAAGTGTGTGATGACAGTGCATTAGACTAGGGAGGTCACCGGGGACAGAGTCCCATTTTACCTTGATAGAAACTAAGAATCTTTGATGGATTGGGCTTGTGGTTGTGATAGTGGTGGTGGGAGGGGGGGATTTGATTCTTTTTCATTTAATTTTCATTTTATTATTTTTTTTCAAGATTTATTTATTTTTGCATGCAAGCTGGGGTGCAGGCCAAGAGGTATGGGGAGGTGACAGGGTTCACCAGAGACAGAATGGGGAGCAGAACAGGCAGATAGGTGGAAGTACACTGCTGAGGGGAGCAGAGGGCGAGGCAGGAGAGGTATGCTGCGCCATGTGGGAATCTCCCGGCCTGGCATTGACCTAGCATGGCAGCTGCCATCGCCATCGGACTAGCGCGGCAGCCTCCAACAGCTACACAGCACTGCGTGTAACCCTTTGCGCCACCAGGGAGGCCCTCATTTTATTATTTATGAAAGTATCTGTCTATTGCCATTTTTGTCTTTACTTTTCATACTGTTAAGATGTCTGTCTTCTTTTCTGAGCTCTTTAGCTTAATTGTAACCTTAAACTTCTCAAGGAAATTGACTTTTTACTTAGTATATTTGCCAGTACTTTCCCAATTTCTCATGTAGTATCTGTGTGTATCAACCAAAGACTGAATTGTTCAAAAGCCTATATTTTGTTTTGTCTCCAAAACCAAAAACAAACCTCTATGGACAGCATTTATTGAGATGTGTCAGATCACTTCTTTATTCTGTGAATTGTATTCTGTGTATCTCAAAATGGATAAAGGAAAATATAAATCTCAAATCATAATTTTATGATATGGAGAAGCAACGACTCATATGTGTTGTAGAAACTTGATCAAATCCAGACGTTGAACCAGTGAAGACTTCCACCCACCAGAGAGCTGCAAGGATTCTCCACATTTGCTTGCACATTCCTATGTGATTTTGTCTTCCTGAAGTGGCTCTGTCAGTGGCTCATGACTCTGTCAGTGAATATATCTTCAGGGAATAAATGAATATTATACTGATAAATTTTTAAATGACAGTTATATAAATATTTGGTTATTTAAAATTATAGTCATTACTTGTAAATGTCATTTGGTTATTCACATCTTGATAATTAAGAAATTGTAGGGACCAAATATACTGGCATCTATTTCTGGGGAGATATATTTATTTCATACAGAGACTTCTGTAGTCTGTCGTGAACCACACTAGCATTAGAGTTACATAACTTTTAAAACTATTGTGAAGAGAGTTTTTAAAGTACATTCCCTTAATGAATTATGGGGAAGAAATTGGAGAAAGTATAGTCATGTTTGTGTTTATGGGGAGATGATTGTATCTCTACAGATCCAAATCTATGTTTGTTTACAAAGGAAGAAAAGAAACAAAAACTAAAAAATTGGTGCTTATTGGTTAGAGTTAGGGAATGGGGTCAAAATAAAAGGAGACCTTTTATTTTTTTATTCTTTAATTGCTGTACTCATGTACTCAATTATTTTTTCCCATGTGTACTTTTTTTCAGGAAAAAGTGAACATTCACATAAAAATGGCATATTTGAATTACATGCTTGTTTACCTCACATGTTATGAATAATGGCAGTAGTCAACCATTTTTGTTTTACTTTCATCTTAATGTGTTATTGTATAAAGTAACTATAAATTTGAAAGAATTAAAATGCTTTCTCCAAAAGTTCTACAACTGAGTACTCTTATCTCTTTGCATCTGAGTGTACTTAGTCCACTGTGCTTTCCTCAGACTTTCTCCCTATTACGGTTTTGAATGTGGGCAGATTTTCTCAAGGTTATGAGTGATAACAGAGCAGAGACTGGTCTCCAGGACAGGGGAATACTTTCAGTGTTCATTTACATACCCAGAGCCACTGTAGCAAATCAAGATCACCCTAATTATCTTGACTTCGTGTAGATGAATGTCCCTGAAATTTAATAATTCAATAATGTAATAGAGGAAAAATAACACAACAGAATTTCATATTTTTAAAATGTAAAGTAAAATGAATATAGGTTTTTCAAACAGAAGGAGGATTTGTCTTTCCAAAGTATAAGAAAATTTAAAAAATGTAAATGAAAATATTTGCCATGTTGGATAATCTTCTCAGTGAGCTTCAAAAAAAAATCACAAGTAAAAAAAATAAAAATAAAAATCATTTTGTAAAAAGAAAATAAAAAATAAAAATGGGAACAATAATGGTGCCTACCTTGTAGGGTTACTGTGCAGGTTGATTAAATTAGCATTTTAATTTAAATTTAAAATAAAAAATTTCAGTCCTTAAAAAAAATCACAAGTAATGAAAGCTTATCCAATACTTCATAATTATTTGGATTTTCCTACTTAACTAAAAAATAAAACTAAAGGAAGTTATCATTACAAAATTTGGAAACCATTTTTTTTTAAAGATTTATTTATACATACAAGCTGGGGTACAGGCTAGAGGCGTGGGGTGGTGAGAGGGTTCACCAGAGGCAGAGTGTGGAGCAGAACAGGCAGATCGACGGAAATAAACTGTTGAGGGGAGTAGCAGCCAGGCAGGAGAGGTCTGCTGTGCCAAGTGGGAATCTCCCTGTCTGGGCATCGAACTCGCGTCGCCGCTGCCGACAGCTCCACAGCGCAGCGCTTAACCGCTGTGCCACCAGGGAGGCCCTGGAAACCTTTTTTTGAAAGCATGTGAGTGATACAAAAGCAGGTGGCTAGAGCTGCATTTGGCCATAGGGCCAGAATTTGCCAGTCCCTAAGCACCTTTGGTAAAAGAAGTAACAAAAGCCCAGTTGTTACTCTTCAGATAGTTAGGGAGAGAGGTCATTTCAAAAATAAGATGTTTATGGATCACTGGTGAATTGGTGGTGGCTTACCCAAGGGGAATACAAAATGTAAAAAATATAAATAACAATAAAAATATATATTAAAAAATAAGATATTTATATGCAATTTAAACATAATAAATTAAGACAGGAAACATAATAGACCATCCCTCATGACTATCTTTTCTTCCATCTACCTTAGATAAAATTATTACCGCATAATGGATATATGTATACATTTGGCTTGTTCTTGTTTTCCTTATTGTTGCAGAGTGTTATTAAATCTACTTAAAGGTTATGTAATGTATGATAAATTGATTGAAGTAACTTAATTAATTTAAACATAGATACACAATACTTAAGTGATTTTTTTCTTTTTTAAAATAGGTTATGTTTCAATGAACAACTTCAACTTTTTGGAGTATTTTGCTTTTGGATCCATTTCATCAAGAAAAGGTACTCCAAATTAAAGATGTAAATATATATTTGATTATTGATACATTTTATAAAATTAATTTCTGAAATCACTATGCCAAGTTATATATCCCAAGAGAAATAATTATTCATTTCTTCTATCTTGTAATTGTTATTAATATTTAGTATGTTTTAAGTATTTTTTTATTTATTAATTTTTTTCTTATATCACTGTAATCCTCACAGTTCTTTCACTACCATATCACCCCTGACCCATCACCATGTTCCCTTGGGTTCAACCCTCCCTTGTTATATATATTAGCTACCAAATATACCAATATATTGGCTACCATAACCCCTTCCAGCTCTGCCCATGTTTCTGTAAATGGCAGGAGCTTATCTTTTTTAATTGCTGAATAATATTCCATTGTATAAATATACCACAACTTTTTGATTTATTTGTTTATTTGGGGGGCATTTGGGTTGTTTCCATATCTTGGCTATTGTAAGTAGTGCTGCAGTAAACATAGAAGTTCAGGTTTCCATTTGAATTAGTGTTTTTGTGTCCTTTGAGTAGATTCCTAGGAGTGGAATCACTGGATTATATGGAAGATCTATTTTTTTACTGTTCAAGGAATCTCCACACAGCTTTCCATAGTGGCTGGAGCAGTTTACATTCCCACTAGCAGTGTAATAGGGTTCCTTTATTTCCACATCCTCTCCAGCATTTGTTGTTTCCAGTTTTTTTGTTTATTTTTTTAATGTGGGGCATTGTTATTGGAGTGAAGTGGTATCTCGTTGTGGTTTCGATTTCCTTTTTCCTAATAACTGCTGATGTGGAAAATGTTTTCATATGCCTGTTGGCCATTTGTATTTCTTCTTTGGAGATGTGTCTTTTTAGTTTTTGCCCATTTGTTGACTGGGATGTTTGGTTTTGTTGTGTAAGTTCTTTGTAGATCTTTCGTATCAGTTCCTTATCTGTCATATGGTGTGCAAATATTTTCTCCCATTCAGTAGGCTTTCTCTTTATTTTGATTAGTGTTTCTTTTGCTGTAAAGAAGTGTGTTAGTTTAAGGTAGTCCCAGCCATTTATCTTTGTTGTCCTTGCTTCTGAAGAAGAATCCTCAAAGATGTTTCTGAGGTTTGTGTAATAGAGTGTTTTGCTGGTGTTTTCTTCTATATATTTTATGGTATCAGGTCTCACATTCAAGTATTTCTTAAATGCAGTGAAATTTACTACTATCTCCTTTTGTTTTCCTGATTGCATTTATTGGATAATACTTGCCTTTTATATCTATTACTGCTATGTCTATTGAAATCTTGCTATGCTTTTGTCAAATGTATAAGCCTTTTATCATAAACCTAAGACTAGGTAGTCTCAGAATTGCTTTAAGAGTTTGCTGGGTCTGCTTTCTATTTTAATTATATTGTTGGTATTACTTATGTAGTCAATTGGTTTATAATTTATTTTTCCTTTCGCTTCCACATCTAAGTTCCTGTGTTCCAGCAATCTGACAAACTTTCTGACTTGAAATTACTTTTCTGTACTTTGTTTTTTTTTTTTTTTGACAATTTTTTTTTTTAAGATTTATTTTTTATTTATACATACAAGCTGGGGTACAGGCCAGAGGCGTGGGGCGGTGAGAGGGTTCACCAGAGACGGAGCAGGTAGCAGAACAGGCAGATCAGAAATATACTGCTGAGGGGAGCAGCGGGCAAGGCAGGAGAGGTCTGCTGCGCCATGTGGGATTCTCCCCGGCTGGGCGTCGAACTCACATCTCCGCTGCCGACAGCTCCACAGCGCAGCGCTTAACCGCTGCGCCACCGGGGAGGCCCACTTTTCTGTACTTTGAAATCTTACTTTTGCTTTTATGTACATCTGATATCTATAATAATCATTTATAATATGAAATATGCATACACAAAATTTTATAAATTTGTCCATCCAATCACCATATATACTGTCAGGCTGGGGAACTGTTATAGCTAAAAATCTCTTTAATAACTTGTTGCAGCTTATGCTCACCCATTTAATCAGCGTAATGATTTGTCTAACAACATAGCAAATATTGCTTAATAGTCCTAATCATATTTATCTGAAAAGCCCAATAAGAACCTTTGCGTAATTAACAAATACAATTGTTATAAAATAACATTA
Source organism: Scalopus aquaticus (assembly GCA_004024925.1). Lineage (NCBI taxonomy): Eukaryota > Metazoa > Chordata > Mammalia > Eulipotyphla > Talpidae > Scalopus > Scalopus aquaticus. Next base: position 68,513 of record PVIJ01004912.1, on the reverse strand, counting down.
TAAATAGAAAAATATAAAACAATAGCTATGCCTGGAAAGGAAAAGATTTATAAATACTTTATAAATAAACATATTTTAGTTTATGTATGTTTCTAAATGTGTCCAGTGGTTAGAGATAACTAAATGTTTCCTAAACCTTTTAAATAAACAAGAATAGCATAGATAAAACTAGCAAAGTATTAGAGAAAATTACATAGAAAAATTTTAGTAAAAAAATGCCAAAAATTGATTTCATCAAATTATTAAAAGAACAACACAACATTCAAATCTAATATCATTCCTGTGGGTCAGTATTTTGTACCTGTTAATATAATTCATTAGATCAATAGTTCATGTGAAAAAAAAAAAAAAAAAAAGACCATCTCTGTTGAAACAAACATAATTTCTTGGAAATGTCTTAGCAATCTATAAGTAATATACTCAGTAAACATTGTAAATTATAGTTATTTAATTCTTACTAATTGGTATCACAGAGACAAGTCATTTTTGAATGCTCATTCATAATTGTCATTGTGCTGTAATTTTTGCTTGTTAAAATGAAAAAAAAATATATCAGGCATAGACTAGAGCTATTGAAAGGCAGAATTCTTTTTTGGACATTTAAATATGCCATTAAAATATGTCATTAAAAAAGAGCTATAATTTCACATTTGTTAATAAATTATGTAGGCATGTCTATCTCCATAGGTTTTCCTAGTATGATTGAAAGTTTCTACTGAAGATACTAATAGTAGTTATCTTTAGAGGAGAATATTATATGACATACACACACACACACACACACATTTTAAATGTTTATACCTATTAAATGTTTATACCTTTTAAGTATGTCTTACTTTGGAAAGTTAAATGCTTTGAAAATAAAAGAAGCAATGTCCTTAAAGAATACAAAGAACATTGATAGTCAGTGTGAAGAAAGTTGTTTGATTTAATATATTATGTAGACAAAACTTGGTAAATGAACTTTTAAACCTAAGATTGTATTTTATTTAGTTGGAAATTTACCTCAGTGGCTATGTTTAATGTAGAAAGATGTATCTACAGCATTTAATTCCATGGTTTCATCTTCATGTGAAATTCAGGAATTGCATGTCAGGATTGCTTTTCCTAATTTCTCTGTATTTTGTACCTTCAGATCTTTCTTCTTTTTCCCTCTGCCTCTTTCTCTCTCTCTCTTTTCTTCCTCATTCTCCCCCCCACAAATCAAGTTTTTCTCCCTAAATATTATTTAAAAATTTCAGTAGTGGGCCCTGTGTTCCTTTGATAGTCTACAAATTAATAACTATGTCTTCTTGGCCTCTTGTCACCATTGTAAGTTGACTGTATGTTATCTAAATCATGTGGATAGGCCTCATTTTAATTTTTAACATGGATAGCAGAAATCACCCTCTTCCTGAGACAAAGCATTTTGAGGGCCTGTGAAAAACAAAAGGGGCCCAGGCATGGTTATGGGGTGTGTGGCATCTGTTTGTCTTATTCCATGGAACCACCACCATCTGGAGACCAGTTCACCTAAGCAACTGAGTGACTTCTATCTCTATCAGTTGTCCCCACTCTGAGTCTAGTCACCTACACCCTACAGTTTTTCATTCCAATATCTGTAATAGTTTTGATTCCAGTGGAATGTTGAAGCATTCTGCCTGACACCTTTAAGACAATCTGTCATAATACAACAATCCTTACTTATCCTAGTCCAAACACTCAAATTACTCATGTGGAAATAGTGATGTGAGACTTCAGCAACATGATCCTGGTCAGTCTTTGTGTCTCTTAGTCTCTTTCCTTTGAAGATTTTCTACCATTGTGACATCAAGATATTTTTCCTCTTCTCCGATATTTGTCATCTTCTCGATGTGGATGACAACTTGGACACAGGTCTTCCCAAAATAAAAATTAACTTTCAGAAGTGAAGTTTAAGTCCAATATTGGTGGGGAAAAAGTATTACACACACACACAAACACACACATCTATTAAAGCCGTAACTACAGCCATGCCTTTTCACAGCTAATGCAGACTCTAACGGAGTACCAGTTAGGTATAGGGAGGGTTTCCATTTTTCTAGAGATTAATCTTTAACTTTTAAACAAAATGCTAGAACAGAGATTTCAAGAACTTAAAAATCCCTGAGACTGAAAGTTTTAGCAAGCAACATTTTCATGTAGAACTCTGCCCACATAATATATTTATCATTTCCCCACCCACCAGTTTCAACTTGAATATGTGTGTATAGGCGGCCTTAGGGTTAGCTTCAAATAGTGAATGGCACAAGGCATTTGCCAGTCCACAGACAGAAAACCCACTGGCAGCGTGTGGGTATTTTGTTTGTGAAATCTCCTGAACTGTTTGATGTGGTTTTAATATTCTATTGGTTTTCAAGAACACCTATTTATAGAAATATAAGACATCACTGCAGAAGGAGAGTGTGAAGCTTGTAAGAGGGTCTGTGTGACATTCAGACATGTTTAGTAAATCTTGTCTTGACTTAAGCATTGACACATCTTGGCTTGAAGGAATGCCAAAAGTTTAATTTTCTACTCTAAAGTATAAATGAGCACATGTTAATGTAGTAATTGAATATTGCATATCTCATATGTTTCCTTAATAACATTAAGAATAAGGACAAGTGACTTCCTAGCCTGCTGAATTGTTCTTAGGCTGACACAAATTATAGAGTTTAAATTTATTAAGAATTGCCAAGTTTGAATTATTTTTATGGCACTCTTGCCACAATTAACTAACTCTAAGCTGATCTTTAATATAAATGATAATATAAATGATAATTTCCACTGTCTAAGGAAAGAATTGGAGCTAGTGCTAGTAAATGCATGTCTTCTTTAATACCATTTTTATTTAAAGATAATGTTAATTAAAATTTATATTAATAAAACTGTTTAAAACTAATTTCTTTGTCATAATTGTTTTATGAATTTCAAAAAAATCAACGAACTTTGTTAACAACTAGTTTATTGTCTAACTAGCTTTTAGACTCTATTCACATGTACTTTGTTTTGAGATAACCAAGTGATGTCTCATTTATTATGCATATTCCTTCAGTTATCCTTTAGTTTAAGATAACTAGCAAATGGACAATACCATTATCTGTAAGATGATATAAGAAATATCTCATTTTAAAAGTGTTACTCATTTTCAGAAACAAAATTATTCTAATCTTCCATTTTGAAAGTTGTAGCTCATTGACTTTTAGGGCCTACTATTTTGGACCAAAAAGAATTGTCAAGAATAGCAATGCCCTCAAATATTATATTTTCTTAATTTGGAAACTTAGATGATCATAGGAAATACATAATTTTGGCCTTGAACATGATTAACTTTTAAAAATACATACGTGTGTTCTTTAATAATTTTTAATATAATGAAACATACTGACCTTAATTATTCAATTTAAATATTTTTCTAAATATTTTCCATACCTTAAGTCTTTCCTAGAAAAATTCCTGATTAGATTCTACCCTTGATTTGTGTCTTTGAATTTCCTTACCCCTCCTATATTTTAGAAGTGGTTCTCAATGGGGAAAGAAATGTATCTGGGTTTCGGGGAACAGTGGGTAATATCTGAACGCAGTTTAGATTATTGCAAGGTGGATAGTTGTTATTTTTAGCTAGTGGGTAAGATAAGGGCATGCTGCTGAATATTGTACAATGCAGAGAATAATCCTCAGGAAAAAATATTTGGTCCAAAATGTCGGTAGTGTTGACCTTGAGAAATTGCACTAAAATATTAGTTTCCACCTACAAAACATGTCCTTAAATATTGAAGCAAGCCTTTCCTTTTACAGCACTTCCAACAGCTTTGACATCATTGGTAAAAGCTATTTCAAGTAAAGGTGTTTAAGTCTAGCATTTAGTCAAGTCACTTATTAAGTTAACAAGTCAATCAACCACAAGTCACAAATCAATGATAGAATAAGCTTCATTAGCTCTACCATTTTCTCCCAGGAACAGTTTGCTAAATCATGCAAGCAGAGATAGTACCATGTATGTGTAGGTATTAAAAAAAAGAATACCAATAATGTGCAATTTTGTTAAATAATGAAAATCTTAAACACTGTTTCTTTATTATTCTCAAGAACTCTTCACTCAGAAATTTATATATGGTCTTTAAATAATGGTTATGTCCATTAAAAAACAGCTAGAGCATTAAGACACCAAGTACTGCTTTATTCAATGATCTTCTCATTAGTGTGAATTTTTGAAAATAATATTCAGTGCATGATCTGAGTTGTCTAATATCTACCTTTCTATATTATTATACCATTCATCTGTCAATATATACACACATGTGTATCTATATTAATATGAAAAGCCAATATGATACAAAAACCTCATCATTCAAACCAGAAGTTAATATTGGGTGTTTAACAATTAAAGCTCAAATATACTGACCTCCCTGGTGGAACAGTGGGTTAAGCACTGCGCTTTGGAGCTGTCAGCAGCGGCGACATGAGTTCGACGCCTGGCCAGGGATATTCCCACATGGCACGGCAGATCTCTCCTGCCTCGCCTGCTGCTCCCTTTAGCAGTGTATTTCCATTGATTTGCCTGTTCTGCTCCCCACTCTGTCTCTGGTGAACTCTCTTGCCACCCCACACCTCTGGTCTGTACCCCAACTTGGATGCATAATAAATCTTTAAAAGAAAAAAGCTCAAATATATCTTCAGTGTCATGAATAAAACCTAAAATAGTAGTATAGGTAAAAATTGAATTGTTTTGAGTCCTAAGACTAGAATTATTAAAAAATTGCTTATATTTCTGTTGCTATAGAAATGGCTTCTAGCTTCACAAATTTGTTAACTGTGAAAGTTGTGCAGGGCACCATATTCAAATTGTACACGTGAAGTTGTCTGTCACACACCTTTGACAGATGTTGCATAAAAAGATAAACTGAGGCATATTTAAAATTTCAAATTCCCAAACCAGCTGGGAGCACTCCATGGACAGGTGCTCAGATAAGATCATCAGGCAAAGCAAGAACATTATTTTTAGCTGTATAACTTAAGGTTACCTTATTTGGGAAAGATGGGTTAGCTGTGTGTGATTTGTTGGTCTTTATATTCATCATCTCAGATTCAAGTACTTTGAGAATGGCTTAGGTTTGGGTTTGCTTACTTAGGTTACCAGGTTATTAAATCCACCCCGATCTAATGGCCTCCTACTTTCATTATTTCAGTACTATAAGATTTGTTATTTTAAACATTTTTTTGCATTAATACTTGCTTATATGGTTGTTTCCATAATAAAGATTTATTATCCCCCCTCAGTCAAGTTGCCATAGTGTGCCCACCACCAAAAAAAACTCTGTATTCCACCACCCATAGACCTTTGTGCTCTCTCCCTTTGTTCTCATCCCTCCTTTTCTCTCTCCACCTCTCTCTCCCCCCTCTCTTGCCCCTATTGTACAGTTAGGTTTAAAGAGTTAGTTTATTTTTGTTTTTTAAATAAATTTATTTTAATTAAAGTAATATTTGGGTACTCCCATCAGATATCATCATCATAGTGCACCCACCACCAAATCATCCATATTCCACCACCATAGTCCATTGTGCTTCCTTCCCTCTTTGTTCTTACCCCTTATCCAATCCTTACCCCCTTGGTGTTTCAATTCTGTAGTCTGCTATCGAGAGTTAATTTTTAAACTTGTCTTTATGAGACTCTTAATTTAGTTACTTTTTATTAAGATATATACCAGATGGTGCCAAGGGTTAGGTTTTTAGTGTGGCTTTATCTTTTGTTTTTCTATATTTAACATTTAAGTGATACCATTCAGCATTTGTATTTCTCCTTCTGGCTGATTTAGCTTAGTATTATCCCTTCCAGCTCCATCCATGTTGCTATGAATGGGAAGAGTTTATCTTTTTTGATACCTGAATAGTATTCTATTGTATTCTATTGTATTCTATATACAATAGAATACCACTTCTTCTTAATCCATTCATCTATTTTTGGGCATTTAGGCTGTTTCCATATCCTGGATATTGTAAACAGTGATGCAATGAACATGGGAGTACAAGTTTCCTTTTTTAAGTTTGTGTTTTTGTGTTCTTTAGGTAGATATCAAAGAGTGGAATTCCTGGGTCATATGGCAGATCCATTTGTGGCTACCCTTCCTGATCTCAAACTACAACAATAACAGTAATAACAACAACAACTATTTAATAAATTTAATAAATAATAATTAAAACAGCATGTTAATAATAATTAAAACAGCATGAATGAAAAGAGACACACAGACTAATGGGATAGAGAGCCCAGAGAAAAATCCACACCTATATGGGCAGCTAATCTATGAAAAGGCACTAAGACTATACACTGGAGAAGTAAAACCTCTTCAATATGTTTTGCTAGGAAATCTGGATAGATGCAAAAGAATGAAACTAGATCACTGTCTCAAACCATTCATAAAAATCACTTCAAAATGGATAACAGATTGGTACATAAGAGTTGGAACCATAAATACATAGAAGAGAACATAGGCAAGACACTCCATGTCCCATAAACAACTGACACTATATCAAAATAAAAAGCTTTTGTGTAGGGAAGAGACAGGGACCAAAACGAAGAGATACCCTACTGAATGGGTGACAATATCTGCACACTGTACTTCTGACAAGAAGCTAATATCAAAGATTTACGAAGAACTCATGCAACTCCTCAGAAAGAAATCAAGTAACTGAATTAAATGGGCAGAAGAACTCGACAAGCACTTCTCTAATGATAACATACAAATTCCCAAAGGACCTATGAAAAATTGCTCATTGTGACTTATCATCTGAGATCTGCAAATCAAAACCACAATGAGATACCATCTCATACCTGTGAGAATAGCCCATATCAACAAGACTAGAAACAATAAATGCCGACTAAGTTGTGGAGAAAAAGGGACCCTACTATGCTGTTGATGGGATTATGGACTGGTTCAATCCCTATGGAATACTGTTAGTTTTTAAGTATCATTTTAATACATGTTTTAAAATGTATACTTTTTTTTTTTCACTTTAGAAAGAAAACACCTCGAAAATTGGGTACATAGCATATTTACCTGCACTCTCTTTTCTTATACAATGTGCTAAGAAAACAGTAGACACTCAGTAAATGATTCATCATAAAATAATATGTTCTTGTCTTTCCTAATCAATCTTAGAGTCAGTGAGCTGCATTTTTAAAATATGTGTCTGTAGAAATAATTATAGAACTTGAGAATAAAAATAAGAATTTTCCCAAAGTATTCTGATTTTGCCATTAGTTCAGTTGTTTGATTTAAAGAAAAAGCATGATGGAAGGGCTGGTATCCATCAACACACCAGTATTCCATCAGTGTGCCTTCCTTCATTCAGTTCTGTTTTTGCCTGAATTCTCCCCAGGACCTAGAAATTCAGTCAGTCTTTCTTGGAAGCATTTCAGCATTCTCCATTGTCCCCCTGCAGGAGATCTCAGCCCACACAAACTCCTTGTCAGAGAGGAGATGCCCAGAGGTTACAGCTCCCACACTTCTCTTGACTCAGAGTGAGTTTATTGCCTAATTTAGCTCTGCAGATTAGTCATTGTCCATACAACTTTAGTTTAATGGTGTAAAAGTGAAACCTGGTTAGTACTGAATCTACCTCCAGCACTGCTGCAGACTTGGGAGTTCCTACTTGTGTGTCCACACACTCTCAGGGGCAGCTCATCTAAGACTGCTTTCAGTGCGTCAAAATAGAAACCAATAATATGGATTTTGAAGTCCATTTTGAAGCCAAATTCTAATACTGTCTTCACCATGTTTTAGCTGTACAGTCTTCACAAATTTATGTAAAAACCCATTCAACAGTTTTCATCTCTGTAAAGTGAAAACAGTGTCTATAGCATGTATTTGAAAAAAACAAAAAGGTTAGAGGAGTGATGGATCAAAGAGATTTTAGTTGTTATTTTCTTTATGACAATTGCTATCAATTCTGATGTGTGATTATGTATGTAGCCTGTCACAGGTAGATGATGGGGCTGCTTCCATATTCTCTGGCTGCTGCACTTTATCTGAATCCTACAGTAGCACATCTGAATGGAGCAAACAAGACATTGTCTGGTGTTCTAGCTACTGTACTGGTATATAGAGTATATGTCTCCCCAGTCCATTGTCTTCTATTCCCAATGGTGAACTGAAATACCAGTCTATTCAGAGTAGGTGGTCAGTTTTTGCTTCCTCTTTGATTGTGGAACACAACATTCTGAAATAAAGCATCTCCTGTAATATAATTCATGACCCTCAGAAATGTATTCAGTTAGCTTATAAAAGTTCATGGATCTACATGCATATTCACTTTTGCCAGTGGCTTTATTAAATATATTGAATTTAGTAAGACTATATACAGATGTGAAATACAGGGTCCTGAATTTTTTTAAAAAAACTAGGCTAAAGTCATACTCAGTTCTAGTATCTGCATCTATCGAGCAATCAATTGACATCTGAGAAATCAGTGTTTCTAGTATAGAAGTATTTTCTCATGGGGCATGCTTTGGGGTAATATCTATGTAGTTCTTATTTACATTCTAGTTACCTTAAATACAGAGGGTGTAGAAATTGCAGTGATAGGCATTTAAATTCTTGTTGCCTTTGTTACATGCCTGCAAATGGGGTGAAATCTACTTTATGCTGCTAAGATATGTTGTTCATTTTGTTGGTTTGCTATTATCACTGTTAACTTCATGCCATCTGCTTTAGAAAGGAGTGACAGCATCATTTGGGGACTTTGTAACATAAACTTGAATATCTCATTTTCATGAATAAATGTAATACTAACGCTGAAGTTGCTACAAGCTCTTAAGTATAAATAATCAACTTACAAGTTTTTGTTTTTTCTCCAATTATGCTTCATATAAATGTAAATAAGGAGGATTTATAGATACATTTAAGATTTTTTTTCATTTAAAAACTTTCTCTTTTTAGAAATATAGGGCTAATTTGTGAAGTTATGGATTCACTAATAAAAGACTATAATCTAGATAGGCAGAAGTTTAATGTCCTCTCACCTAATTCACTTAAAAGTTACTCTCAAACTATTTGCTATTTTATATAATGTATGAGAGATGGATGAAGAGATTTCTAGTGGCCAGTAATCTATGGGAGATCCAATTTTGTCAGGGTTTGTAAGGAAGCAGGATAACCAGATACTCTCTTGAACTGTCTGATATTTATAATTTATTTTTTTTGCTGTAATTCAGTTGGTATGCAATTATTCTGACACTGTCAACACTTAAAACCATCTAATACTCTCATTTGGGCATGATGGAAAAAATATTTAGCAAAATTATCCTATTACTAAGGTCATTTTACTGCTTTGTATTTAAGCCTGAACCATAACATTAGCCCTTTAATATCACTGTCAATGCAAAAAAAAAAAACCCAGAAAACATGTGTGACTCAACTTTGTGCAGGCCTGGTAATGCACTAGCAATGACGACCAATAAAACATAAATTATAAGACTTTTCTTGATCAAGAAAAGGTTGACAGTGAAAAATACACAAGTATCGATATGTACTCACAGGTTCACTTGGGTATTACATTATGGAGAAGTAAGCATTTCATTTTCAAAACCTTAGAAATCATCTACTATTATCCTATTTCTGTTTTACAGATCAGGATCTTGAGGTAGGGCTGGTTAACTTACTTTTTACATATGCAGTTACATAAGGAAGGATATTTGTTTTGCTCGTGGATATAGTGTCTACTCAATAAATATTATATGGAGAAACAGCTCCTACTGCTACATTAGAGTACAAAACTATTTTCTTTTTAAGTCGGTATCCATGTGCTTTTAAATATGTTGCTCTTGAAAAAAGTATCAATGCGGCAGAAAGAGGAAGAACATTGATTGCTGGTGTTATTTAGGGCTTCATACATTAGCTGACATGGAATATATGGTTGGGCTATTTCCATTAACACTGTTCTTATAGGAGGAATATAGGTGAATCAAACAAGGGTCAGGGAAAACAATAACAAAAAATAAAAAAAATCACAACAAAGCAAAACAAAACAACAATAAACTAACAACTATAAGTCAGAGACATTCTGCCAGGGAGTGGGTGGGAGAGGGACCAAAACAAGGTCGGGAAGAGCACAAAGGGCTATGGTGATCGCGCATGGGTGAATTGGTGGTAGAAATTCTAGGGAGACTATCCCTGGGAAAAGAAAGAAAACATTGTACAAAAATGAACAATTATATAAAATACATACAAATTTAAATAAATAAATAAAACTGTTCTCTATAGTACTTCAAAGAGGATCATGAACAAATGGACACTGTCATATGATAATGAATATAACTATCAGGTGAATAACTCTAGAACTTTTTTCTTATGGAAGATATTATAAACTAGTCTGTAGAGAGCCAAAACCCATCAACAACAACACTATGATGATAACTACCAACATGTAATTTCTAGATCAGGACAATCTGCATAAATAGTAAACACTAGAACTTTTTAAATATAATTTTTAGCAGGCATATGAACAGTTGTATCGGAAATATCATAGCAGGAATAAGTGTCTTCTAGTTGTGCAATATAATACTTCTAAATTATCTTCAATATACAGATTTGTAGCACCATTTCCTTACTTGTAGAAGATAAAAATGAGATGTTTAACAAGAAGTTTGTTAGCATGATTTATATACAAAGGGAGATTAGGGAGTAAAATATTTAAGTTTACTAATCAGCCTTCTGTAATTGATAAATGGTTGTATATGTTTATGTAGTCAGGAAAGAGCTTTTTGTTTAAATTAACAGAATTCCATATCTTTCTATGTAGTCAGAGCTTGGATTTACAATGGTATCTGAAATTAATATGTTATAATTTAGGGTGAAATTAATATACTCTTCTGGTGCCATCCTCTATCCTTGTGATTCACATGTATTACAGAAAGAGAATAACCACAGATTATCAAAAAGTTATAAATGAACAAAAAACATGTATGATGTAATTTATAATATAATAGCTGATACTATAGCCAGTCTGGAGTTTAATTTCTTTTCCTAATAGTAATATATTTTATATTTTTTTCTGGTTTGAGAGTCTGAATTTCTGATCACTTGTTACCCCTATCTACATTATACAAATTTTAAAATAGCACATAGAAACAGAGCCTTGATCTATTGTTTCAGTTTCTTTTAAAAATTTTCACTGAACCAGTGTTGTATATTCTTATACATAATAATTTGTCAGTCCTTTTTGTATTATTTTTTATATCACCTCAAAGTTTATAAAAACAATAGATATTAATGACAAGTCATTATAAATGATTATAATGATGGCCAACTTATCTCTTGGTAATAGAATTTCCAGTGGATATTGCCAATATTAACTATGCAAGATAAAGTTATTTGTAATATATAAGGTGATGACACTGCACATGAATTGAGTTCTATTCAGAGCTCTAACAATAAGTATTTGTGAAACTTTTAAAGTTTTTGTTTATCTGAACTTTAGTTTCTATATATGTATACTTAAACAAGTGCTGTCTTTACATTTTATACACTGAAAAGTCAATTAAATGCATTGGTATCAGAATATTATTAAAGCAAATTTAAAGAAAATATGTTAGTATTGCTTTATGAAAGTTATTTCCAGTTCAGTACACTGTATTCCTTTCTGTAGGTGGTGTACACACACACACACACACACACACACACTTAAAAGCTTCTAAATTATTTTCAATTATTCTGACTTTAGGTTTATAATTTGGATTTGATTCTTGTTTATAAATTCTATTTGCCACTGAAGTCCCTCATCATGTGAATTTCTTTTTACAAAATAACCACAGTAATTTTGAAGTCTGTCTGATAATACTAATAGTGACTCTTTGTGAGTCCTTTTATATTGTTTGTTTTGGTTTTCTTGTGCATTTTTTCAGACAAGCTAAGCAAGTTAATATAGCTTGCAAGTGTCCCAAATTATTATCATTTTGTTTTCTCTGTTGTATTCTTCTCCTTTGTTCTTAATTTTTACCTGTTTCACTCCTACATATTTCTTTTGTTCTCACAAACTTAGGTAATTTATTCATTCCCCAAGTGTATAAGAACATTTTATTTGGAAGACCAATTAACATTATTTTTAAAGATTTCCTATTCACCAAAAAAAGGTCCCATTGTTCTATTTCATCGTATCTTATTCTTTTTATTTATTAACATATATTACAATATAAATTATATTTTCTTATTTGTTTAATATTTTATTATTTGTTTTATTTATTTAATGGTCAAGTCTTCTGATCACCAACCTACACTGAAATTATAGAATATTAATCACATTATCACTTTGTAATTACTCATTAGTATTCAATCATAATTATTAATTACTTAATTCAGTAAGGTAGTTCACTAGTTAATAAAATGAGAAAGTTTCCATTTTAATTGCATATATTTTAATATACCTTTTCTGTGACTATATTACTAACATGAACATTATGTTAATTAATATATACATTGACATTAAAGGTTTGAGTATTGACATCAAGACTCCTAAATTCTAAATGAGTTACTGCTAAATCATAATGAATAAATTGAAAATGGAGAAAAGTTTATTTTTAAAAAGATGATTCAGGATTTCTCTTCATATTGAAAGTGAATTATGCTTATAATTAAAATGTGTCTTAATGAGTAAATTATTTTTTAGCATGTACATGTATAGTGTGGCTTTTAGCGCACGTGTGTGTGTGTGTGTGTGTGTGTGTGTGTGTGTGTGTGAGAAAACAGGCATAACTTAGATTTTGTTTGTTTTGACCATTTAAGAATATACTTAGGAGTGGCCTCCCTGGTGGCGCAGCAGTTAAGCGCTGTGCTGTGCTGTGGAGCTGTTGGCAGTGGCGATGCAAGTTTGCCCCCCAGCTGGCTGGGAGAATCCCACATGGTGCAGCAGACCTCTCCTGCCTTGCCCGCTGCTCTCCTCAGCAGTGTATTTCTGATCTGCCTGTTCTGCTCCCCACTCTGTCTCTAATGAAGCCTCTCGCCACCCCACACATCTGGCCTGTACCCTAGCTTGTATGTATAAATAAATAAAATAAATAAATCTTTAAAAAATATATATATACTTAGGAAGTTGGGCCTCCCTGGTGGCTCAGTGGTTAAGCGCTGCGCTGTGGAACTGTCGGCAGCGGTGACTGCGAGTTTGATGCCCGGCTGGGGAGATTCTCACATGGCACAGCAGACCTCTCCTGCCTTGCCGGCTGCTCCCCTCAGCGGTGTATTTCCGTCTATCTGCCTGTGCTGCTCCCCACTCTGTCTCTGGTGAACCCTCTTGCCACTCACGCCTCTGGCCTTTACCCCAGCTTGTATGCATAAGTAAATCTTAAAAAAAAAAAAAAAAAAGAATATAATTAGGAGGTTTAGGAATATTTTATAATTCATAGCAGGAAGAATTTTACGTATTGAGGACTTAGAAGCATAGATACTTTTATATCTTGATGCCAGGGTCTACTGAGAGTGAAAGAAGGTTCTGAGACATAATGTTTTATTGTTAATTTATCTTTATTTTCTTGTTATTGCTATACTTTGGAAGAGATGAACACACTTTTTCCTTCTTTGCAGTTCTTATGTTGTTTGGAAGTTGTTCCTAACACCACTTCAGGCATAGAATACATGGCTTATATGTAAATCACCTAATGAGTCTCAACCCTAAGGACACAGAAAATTATTCAAAGGTGGGGAAAAAAGACTCCACTAAAACCACTGCATATAATGAAACATCTATTGGTTGTTGAGTCTTAACTTTTATGGGGCTGGAGCTGTCTTGAAACAAGGATTAGAATGGGAATAAAACATTAAAGTTAGGCCTGAGAAATGGATTAAAAGAAACTGGATGCTAATGATAAGTTTACTCTCTAGATCAAGTCATAGCAGAGTCTAGAAGTTTCATTCGCATTCACCAAATTAATTTTCCATTTTTTATTCTATTTCAATTGAATTTTTCCACTTGTAACTTTAAATTTCTCAACCGACAAGGCCTTTAATTTTTAATTGAGAAAACAATATTTATGAAAAGAAAAAGGGTATTGGTGATTTCAAGGTAATGTTGAGTATGATAATAGTAATTGAATGATTATTTATTGGTAGGGTTACCCAATTGTTTGATTAATTTGACTGACTAATTCATCCATTCATTTTTAACCGTTTTATTAAGTATCTTAAATGTGGCAGTATTATGCTAGGTACAGAATGTTGGTGTACCAAAAAATTCTCATGTTACTACCAAAAAAATTATCACTTAAAAAAATTAAAAGTACGCTTTGAAGGTAAGCAGAAATATGCCTCTTTGGCTTAAGGATTATTTTAAACTGGTTATTTTTAAGAACCAGCAGACATAGGAAATGTTCTGAAAACTGTAGAAGTTAATCTTTTATAAGATACATTTGCATTTTAAAGGGAAATCTCTATTTGTAAGTGTGCCTTGCTCTCCGTACCAAAAAAAGGCCCATGTTCAGATTTTTAGAAACTCTTTATCAGTGGAGAAGATAATGACTTAAATCTGAGTATCAATCATACCCTCATTTATTGTGCTTTGGCTGACAACTTCTCAAAACTGGCTCCCCAAGGCCCTTATGTCTTCCTTTGTCTTTAACTGGAGATGGCATTTAAGGTGATTACTTAGGCAGTTTTTCCTGGTTGGCTTTGCTGGGTATGTAACAGGAATGCAAGGGACACACATACATGTTACTAAACTTTTGTTTTTTTTCCTGTTAATTGGTATTTTTGTTTTAGAGGGGTCTAAGCCAAGAACCTAGAAGAGTTGAGGGAAAATTATTTTTCCATCTCAATGTTTAAATGGCCTGGATCTTGCAGCAATGTCTTATAAGGTACAAATAATAGGCAGGCATGAAAGGGGCAGATTGGGAAATGAACTTCATGTTGCTCATGTACATGTTTTACTTCCCTTCCCCTCACAATTTAGTTGAATTTGAAAACTGACTTTCCGAATATTTTTCCAGTGTGAATATTGTCTAATACCTTTGTATTCATTGATAAGACAAAGGTGAAATAATATATGTTGGAATTTTGCCTGTCAGTGTCATGAGTTCCAGTGTAGGACCAGTTAGTTGCTGATGGGCCATCTACTACTAGGAAAAAAAGGGAAGTACAGCCAGCCTTTCTCATTCTACCCTACTTCTTCACATACTACTCACTGTGGTTTCTGTACTTCCCTGAAAACTTATTTGTCCACTGGTCTATTGTAAAAAATGTTTAAGGTCTCTAAGCCTAGCAGATTTTAGAGGTATTTGCCTTTTTCATGGACACATCAATAAATCCTTAATAGCCCAACTAGGAATAATGGATCAATTTCCCATGACAGGGATATCACATTTTTTCTTCATCTGTCTGGTGCCTTCTAAATTTGATTGGTTTCTATTTGTTTATTTATTTCTCTGACCCTTTCTGTTGGAGTTCTCACAGGATTAAAAGTATCTCCAAGCTGATTTACTCTCCCATGTAGCCTTCTCTCTTCCAAGAAAAATACTTGCACATACTTTTATCCAGACAAACTCTGAAAGTGAAAGTGTATCCCAGGATAACTTTAACTTTTCTTGTCTCTGCTAGTTTCATCTCTTATCTTCTGGATTTCTCAGTCATGAATCAGGTACTATCCCATGATGGTAGACTCATGATGGAAAGACACATCACATTCTTCAAGTACCTATAGAAGTTCCTTTCACTATAATTGTTAAAGAGCTGTTATACTCCTTTCTTTCCTGTTGGTGGAATTGTGTGTGTGTGTGGTGTGAACATAATACCATTTAAACACCATTTAAGCCCTTTACAAGGAAATCCACACAACTTCCTTTGCTACCATTAAACTCTTGAATTCCATGTCCTCGTAGTGGGTTCAAGATACAGTTGACTTTTGACAAGATTCTTTATAAATTCTGCATATGATCTGGTACCTAGTTTGTAATATCTATCTATTAGATTTTAGCACTTCAAATAAAACCTTTAACTGTTTACTATACCACAAATGTAAGTAACATCATAGGATATTTCTAGTCCATTATTAAGAGCTATACTCATATCTTAAATTCAATGAAAAGAAAATTTATATATAGACACACACACACATATAGTAAGTATGCATATGTATAAAAATACATGTATATATTTATATCCCAAGTGCCATATATTCATCATATTTGAAAAATCAGAAAATACAGATAGACAAAAAATTCATAAACAATGAAATGAGATACAGCTAGAATCCATTTCCCAGGAAAATTGAGTGTGTATATTTTCTTTTACTCCTATATAAATATAAATGGGAGTAAAATATAAGTAAGAATGTGTATAGAAATAAACTCTTTTGTCACCTTGCTGTACTTGTGTTATTTGCCCCTACTTATTTCCAAACTTGGTTGGTTTAATTTCTTTATATATTGTGGTCATCACACCCTGTCAGCAAGTACAAACCATTTTAATTTTATTGGCAGAATGTGTTCTATTTTGTGAACACAATACTTTTCGTTAACTACTCTATCATTGAATATTTGTGTGGGGGTTTTGTTCCTATATAAATTACTCTATTATAAGTGAATTATATATGTATCATTTATATTTATTGATTTCCTTAGAAAGGTATAGCCCTTTCATTAACCAAATACTATTGCCTCTTTTGGTGTGCATTTGCATTTTAATAGGTTTTAAACCTAAAGTCAAAGACATACATTTCTAAAATAGATATTTAGGTATCAGTTAATGGGAAAATGATATATTTGAGGGACATATCATCCCTTTTCCTTGAAAAATCCTATTAATTAGACAATTGTCTATGACTGACTACTTGTAAATCCAAGTCAGATTGTATGTTATTCACATGATAAATCCCCCTTATTAATATTTTGGCAGATAATCTAAAACCAAGGAATAGGTCCAGTGATCCACAGTAGTTTTAGATGCTTATATAAAATTCATTTAAACTTCTCACACCTGCTAAATTAGGTTAGCAATCTTATCTAGCAGTCTTTCTCTGTAGTACATTGGTTCATTCTTCTGAATTGTTCCAAAACTTGTTATCCTCCAGGGAATTATGAAATAAGTAAAAATGAGAAATAAAATGGAGGGAATGTGTTATATTATCCCTTTCAAAGTTCAGTACAAGTGCAAGGAAACTATGTAGACTTTTAAAAATGTGTATCTCAGGTATTTCATCCCTCATAATTCTGAGGGTATCTTGCAAACTTTAGATAAATACAGTGATGGCATAGAACTCACACACTTTTATTTTTCTGTAGTTGAACAGTATAGTAAGTTGCATATGTCATTTTATAAAGTAGATGAATTTAAAAGAAAGTGATTATACTAAAGATGTCAAGATAGAATTCTACTCTTATCTGACACTTACTTACCTTCATTCTTGCTACAATTGCTTTAAGACTAAAAACATACAGTTTTAGAAAGCAGTAGCCTAAAATGTTCAGTAAAATGCACAATATTTCAGAATGTATTTTTATATCAAAGGATGGAATTTTAATAATTAGACCTCACATTTTTAAATGTAGCTTATCTTGAAAAGTTATTTTACATTTTTTCCCTTAAGTAAGATTTATTTCCTAATGTGGTTTCCTTAAAAATATATATAAATAAATAAAACCAACAATAGCAAAAATCATACTCAAATTATTCTGTGGCTGAAAAAGGTTAATAAATCCCCTGTGATATAGGAGACAAAAAATTCAGGGCAAGGCAACTTTCAAAAACTACTAATTGCATAATATTTAGAGAAAAAGTATTTTACTTACGATTTGCTATCACTGAATGGAACTCCTTGTCATAAACCTTTCATTATTTATATTATTGGAGAGGGAGAAAAAAGTGATCCTGTGCCTTTAATTTCCCTTTCTGAGAGAGGGAAGGCTGCACACCACTGACAGGCTCACTTGTTCCCGTCTTTAATGTGCAATCTGTTTTCTCCAGCGGAGGGCACTCAGTGTATCACAAACTCAAGCATTAGCACCAACAAGCTCTGAGCATCATCAGTCTCTGGAAAGCCTTCTGAATTAGACAAGGGCTGCCTCTCAGCACAGCTACAAAACACTTTAAACCTGACCAGCTAAATGGATAAACCTAGCCTGCATAGCTTTTAAACTGGGGTCTCATACAGCACAGGAGGCCTACTTGCTTCAAGAACTGAAAATCCAGAGGATGAATTGCTTTATCTGGGAATGGCAAAAGCCAGCACAATAAGGAATGCCAGGTATTCCGAAGATTTTCTTTTTTTTTCCTCTCTTTTTTACAGAGAAGTTGGTTACCTTTGAGATGGGCTGTAGCGCTTTTGCACAGATTGACAATTACTGCTGATGGGTCTCTGGTGAATTACACAATGGTCCTCAGAGCCTAGAGGCCCTCCCCCTCCCCCCAGCGGTTTCCTCCTCCCTGCCCCCCATCCCACCCCATGCTGAATTTTTTCCATATATGTGTGTATATATATATATATATATTTTGCCTGTCCTCTCCGGGGAAGTTTGTGCGGGGCTCCTAGCTCACATGCGGGATCAGAATGGTGTGAATGACAGCCGCACTGTGTCATGAAGGTGGTGGTGGTTTCAGCAAGAGAGACCAAATAAGAAGAAAGCTGAGAGAGCGGGGAAACATTTTTTGGATGACAAAGGATGGGTAAGTGAACTTTTGTTGTTTCCTTCTTAGCAAAGCTGATCCTCTTGGCTTCCTATCCTCATACGTGGCTAGCGCTGATAAAAGACGGGGAAACAGGCAAAAAGCAGCAGCCTCTGAGTTTGCCAGTTGACTCAGTATAGTTGTTATTATATTTTTAGATCATTTTCCTTTTTGCAGTTTATTTTTTTTAATTTGCAAATGCATAACGTAGACTTATACAGACTCTGGAGAAATACCTTTAAGACTGTCTCTACTGTATGCGTATCCACAGCTTGGAAATTGAACATAAAATAAATATTGTGTCCGCTTCTGTTTCTTGATAATATTAACCGTGCTTATATTTCTGGTTGCCGTTAGGAAGATTGTTAACACTTTACTGCATGTGTGGAGGGGTGGGGTTGTTACTTTATCAGAGGTCGCACAAGGGCTTGTTTCATCTTTGAAGCTGTATCCTGAATACAGCTTCCAAATTTCCAGCAGTCATTTGCCAGTCTTATTTTTTCAAGTGTGACTGGCTCCCCACTCCCTCCCCCCCCCCCCGCCCCACCTTTCTCCTGTCTGGGAGAGCTGGAATGTATTTCAATGAGTCTGTAACTGGCAAGAGGACAGAGAGCAAGATTAGGTTTCAAATTAAAACAGAGAAAAAAAAAACTTGTTAAGTAAAAGAAGAATTCTTTGATTAGGAATTTGACTGAGTTTGTCTTGGTTAAAAATATGAATATTTAAGAGAAAAAGAAACTGCAGCACATGGTAGTTTCTCCTCCCCCCCCCCTCCGCCACAGCTAAGAAATAATAAATCCATTGACAGTGGAAAGAAGTCCCTTAACATGCTATGACTAGGAAATGCAGCATAAATGGCAATAGGTTGCAACTTTGCAGGTTTTCTGAAGTTAATAGGAGTAGGGAAGAAAAATAAGTCTGAGGAATTTGAGCAGGTCTGGAGGAGGGGGTAGGGAATAGTACTCTGCTGTTTCTCTCCTGGTTTCTCACCCAAATTCACAAAAGCAACTATGTTAAAATAACAGCAAAACTAATAGCACACATGATATCTTTGCATTTTATGTTAATTATTTAATAAGAATTTGAGAATCTTAACTTTGGAATCATCTGTGATAGCAGTAGTTAGGGCTCCTAGCCCGTGTATCACTGAGCACCAGGGGAATGAACCATAGAAGGCAGTTCTTCCTGAATATTGAGAGCATATATGCCTGCTACCACACTGAAAGTACTTTTTAGTCTTACAAGTCCTCATACCATGCTTCACTACTGCCCATACTAGCCGATGTCATTTTTTTCAGAGCTCATATATTGTTATTCCATTATGCAATAATGATACAATTCCTGGCAGTGCAAACTTGGGTTATCTTGACAGCTTACTGAAGCTCCTTTGCAAGATCACTGCCTTGCTCAACTAGGAAAGGCATTCGAGTACAGGGTTTACTAAGTCACATTTTTGCCATTGCCACAAGACTTAGAATTCTTTCTTTGGGTTCTGGAGTTCAACACAGTGACTAGCCAAATGTTATTGTTATTAAAATGTGGGCAGTAAGTGATAAGACAGACTCTGTACTTTCCAGTGTTGATACGCTTATGAACTCCTGCAACTCAGGAAGGCTTTTCTTAGTTCTAATGCACTGTGGAAATTTGAAAATCAAGGATGAAAGAATGAACCTAAATAGCAAACATGCAACACTGAAGACGATAAGTAAATGTTAAATAGATTGTCTTAAATCAGCTGGCCCATTGATTCAGTAGATGAAGTGCCCCTGATATTGATAAGCTGATGGTGATTTGTATTAATAGCTTTACAATGTGCATTTGTCTTTTTTTAATATTGTAGGTTTCCGTTTAATTACGCAGCTGAGAGGCATGCGTGTGGTGCTAGTGCTACTTCCTACATTGCTGCTTGTTATGCTTACGGGGGCTCAGAGAGCTTGCCCAAAGAACTGCAGATGTGATGGCAAAATTGTGTACTGTGAGTCTCATGCTTTCGCAGATATCCCTGAGAACATTTCTGGAGGGTCACAAGGCTTATCATTAAGGTTCAACAGCATTCAGAAACTCAAATCCAATCAGTTTGCCGGCCTTAACCAGCTTATATGGCTTTATCTTGACCATAATTACATTAGCTCAGTGGATGAAGATGCATTTCAAGGGATCCGTAGACTGAAAGAATTAATTCTAAGCTCCAACAAAATTACCTATCTGCACAATAAAACATTTCACCCAGTTCCCAATCTCCGCAATCTGGACCTCTCCTACAATAAACTCCAGACATTGCAATCAGAACAATTTAAAGGCCTTCGGAAGCTCATCATCTTGCACTTGAGATCTAACTCACTAAAGACTGTGCCAATAAGAGTGTTTCAAGACTGTCGGAATCTTGACTTTCTGGATTTGGGTTATAATCGTCTTCGAAGCTTGTCCCGAAATGCGTTTGCTGGCCTCCTGAAGTTAAAGGAGCTCCACTTGGAGCACAATCAATTTTCCAAGATCAACTTTGCTCATTTTCCACGTCTCTTCAACCTCCGCTCAATTTACTTACAATGGAACCGGATTCGCTCCATTAGTCAAGGTTTGACATGGACTTGGAGTTCCTTACACAACTTGGATTTATCAGGGAATGACATCCAAGGAATTGAGCCGGGCACATTTAAATGTCTGCCCAATTTACAAAAATTGAATTTGGATTCCAACAAGCTTACCAATATCTCACAAGAAACCGTCAATGCCTGGATATCATTAATATCCATCACATTGTCTGGAAATATGTGGGAATGCAGTCGGAGCATTTGTCCTCTATTTTATTGGCTTAAGAATTTCAAGGGAAATAAAGAAAGCACCATGATATGTGCAGGACCTAAGCATATCCAGGGTGAAAAGGTTAGTGATGCAGTGGAAACATATAATATCTGCTCTGAAGAGCAGGTGGTCAACACAGAAAGATCACACCCAGTACCCCAAACTCCCCAGAAGCCTCTGATGATCCCTAAACCTACCATCTCCAAACCTGACCCCACCAAGCCTACATTTGAAACGCCAAGCCCTTCCCCAGGGTTTCAGATTCCTGGCACAGAGCAAGAATATGAGCATGTTTCATTTCACAAAATCATTGCAGGGAGTGTGGCTCTCTTTCTCTCAGTGGCCATGATCCTCTTGGTAATCTATGTGTCTTGGAAACGCTATCCAGCCAGTATGAAACAACTTCAGCAACACTCTCTTATGAAGAGGCGGCGGAAAAAGGCCAGAGAGTCTGAAAGACAAATGAATTCCCCTTTACAGGAGTATTATGTGGACTACAAGCCTACAAACTCTGAGACCATGGATATATCCGTTAATGGATCTGGGCCGTGCACATATACCATCTCTGGCTCCAGGGAATGCGAGGTATGAACCATGATCCTCCTAAAAGCATTTCTACTGCGGGGAAGGAGAGGTAAATGTTTGAAGCTCTAGAGGTGTCTCTAATCACTAGAAAGATTAATGACCCTTTTGCTTTTGGGTTTTGCTCAGTGTGAAAGGTTACTTAATTAAATTACAACCACCAGGAAATTGACTGCTTTTTTTTTTTTTTAATGGTTGAAACTTGAAGGAAGTTCGTTCAAGGATGAGATTAAGTTGGAATAAAGCACTATGTTAAAACATCTGGTTTTTAACAGTTTGTATACAGGGGTTGGACTTACAAACACACACAAAACTTTTCATTCTGAAATTTATGTCTGGTACTTGGTGTTTGACTTTTGTAATGGAGTAAGGGGGGGGGGCAGTTTAATTTAAAAAAAAACTAAGTGATTTTACCAAAATTCCAGGAGGTAATGAAGATTTAAACCAAAGAGCAATTTACCCAAGGGTTGATTTTGTTGTAAATTTTTAGTTTTAATTAAAGCATGCAACAGCGATCTCACAGGGATAACTTTTTCTGTGTTACTTGCCATTTAGTTACTATACCAGCATAGAGAATGTCAGAGACCTACTGTGTAATTGTATTAGGCTTTTAAAGATACCTTCCTCCTTCCCTCCCTCCCTCATTCTCTCTCTTTCTCCTTCCCTCCCTCTCCTCACCTTCCTGCCCTTCCCTCTCTCCTGCTCCCTTTCCTTCTTCCTTCCTTCTTTCCTCCCTCCTTCCCTCCTTTCCTCTCTTCCGTCCTTCCTTCATTTTTTTTTTTTTTTAATTACTGGACTTAGATCACTTTTCAAGGTTTTCTTAAGTGCTGGCTATTTGTATGTAATCAGAATGAAACTTAAATTCAATGTTTTGACTTTGTCCCTGGTAACTGAAATCAGGTGATGTTGTGGATGATTTAGCAATACCTTAATGACAGTCATAACAGGGACTCTTTGTCATTGTTGCTGTCATCCTCAAAAGAAATGATGTACATTCTTGTTAAATTTATCCAAAACTAAGTGATGCAAATAATTATAAATAAGAGGTTTGAGTTATGGGTATTTTCCCTTTTTGTAACATTAACCTCAAATGAAGGTAACTTATGTTATATTTTCATTTTCATGAGACTAAGTTTGGATCCCATTTTAATTATTTGATTTAAATAGTACTTATAGGAAAATGTTTCTGAATAGAGTTCCAATTTGTCAACAAGTAATACTGGGTGCAAATTATTTTCTTGATAAAGTTTATAAAAAATTTGCAAAGACTGACTTCCAAGGCCTTTTTGCTAGAATAAACTGGTGAAGAGAGATTAAGTTCTGGCACTATGTTATCAGTAGCTGATTTTAGATGATTACTTTCAAAAGAAAGTTTTAATGCATATTTAATGACTTTTGCCTTTTTAATATTAGCTGTAACAGTTGGAATATATAATTTGCTCTTAGATAATATATGCCCAACTCTTTCCATAGTCCTAAGTGCAGATGCTAATGAAAATGTTTCAGACAAAGGACCAAATTTGAAATAATATCCAACTCAGTATAATTTGGAATATTGAGCTATTCTTCACCAAGTTCATTTTTTTGTCCATTTTGTGCATAATTGAAAATAAGAGTAGTCCCAAACAATAAATTCCTAAAAGAAACCTGTATAAGCAAATGCCTTCAAAAATTAAAGAGAATAAAAGATTTTATATAAGTCCAACAAGGCTTGATGTTTTTATTGCAGGCCAACAATAACAATATACATGAAGTAAAACTTCATGTAACACAATATACATATTAGTCAAACTAGTTCATTTTGTTTTAGACATTTTATTTCATAAAAACGTGAGTGCTTTGGTACTGTGTATGCTGTGGAGAGTGGAGTTTATGGTTGTGAAATTACAGTACATTTGTTGGGTATGAGATGGTGTTATGGCACTAAACATGAGGATTTAATTAAATATTATAATGAAGTTGTTGAGTTGTCATGTCAGCCTTACTGAAGTAGATCAAACTCTCCATGCCCTAAAAAGTTGAAAATGATAGGCTTTATACTTAAGAATATTTACTCCCCTTGCATGATTGAGAGATCCAGTAAAGCCACAGTTAAGTGAATATTAATTTGTTTTGAAATACAAGCATACAGACATAAACATTGCAGTCACCCCTTCCCCTTTTCAATAGGATGTTCAGTGTATTACAGTTGTAGGTGGATAAAATAAGTGAGAAAAGGTACATTCTTAGAAATTGTTATGAAAGCCATAATGTCCCCTTACTTCTTTGTTACACTAGAGTAAAATTTCTCCTCTTAGGGAATACTCTTAGAGAAACATTCTCTACAAAATGAAGTTGAGAAGAATGATTTTCCCAAGTTGATGATTTTTTAGGATAGTAGAGGTGTGTTGGGTTTTAGCCTAGTGTTATTTTCATAAACCTCATATCAATATCTTAGAAAAATAGAGAATCATCAATACATTTATAATACAATTCTCGAAGGTAGATTGATTTTTTTCAAGACATAAATCTCTACCCAGTAAAGCCATAAATATTTAACTAGAAAACTTAGCACCAAATGCTAATTTTCTAAGATAGTGCCTTGAAAAATATTGAATTAAATGGAAATTCCAGTTAAAATATTCATTTTGTCTATTTCATTTAAGAAGATGATAAAAACATTAAAATTCTGATTAGAATGGTGTCTGAGCCACCGCGCAAATATGGCATGCTGTTTTCGAAGTAAAAACTTTAGTTCTATTTTTTACAAGTTTTAATTTGGAAGTTCCATGTGCACATTCTATAAATTGAAGGAAAACATTATCACAGCTTAGGCAGTTAAAATCTCATGTCTGAAAAAGAGAAATAGAACAGTTATGAATGATATGATATATGGCACAATTCTAATAGATAACATGTATTTCAGTCATCTTTCTTTGAGTGGATCCATGTACTTGGTTGAACTGAACCATTTAGTTTTTCCTCAGTGTGCTCAGAAAAGAGAACTTAAAGACCAAAAGAAGCAGATTTGCCTAAAACTTAATAGTTGTCATTAAAATAGAAAATAGCAAAGATTTACTTTTGAAAATAGCTTATTAAACTTTGTATAGTTTTATTTGATTATAGGACTATGATGTTAATTCATTTTGTATACCCCTATTTTACGTAAATATTATAGAAAACAAAATTTTGCATCAAGCAGTAGAGACCTTGATAAGATTAGTTATTGCTAGTATATAGGACGAGAAAACATTTCTAGTTTGTCTTTTGAATTAAAAAGAAATTGGCAGAACCTGAAATGAATGCACTTAGTCTCTAAAGAGATTCTCCATCCAAAATCTTTTAAAAGTTAAGTAATTGAAATATAAAGTTTAATGATCCCTTCATGCTAACAGTGCAGCCACTAGGAAAATGAGAGTATAGGTGACATTGTAGGTATATATTTTTCAAATATTTGATATTTTGATTAAGCTCTTAAAAAATATATTGATTGTCAGTTTGGGATATTATTTCTTTCACTGCTGTGCAGTGGGTATCAAAGACCATTTCTAACACTTTATATTTACACATTTATTAAATGTATTAAGTCATGTCCAAACTATTGGTTTAAGGGAGATTATTAACTTCTTCCTATACTTTAGAAATTGACATTTTGAAGTATATGTCTGTGTTTAAAGCAAATTCAGATATAGGAGGCCCAGTATCTGTGAGATTGCTTTACGCTTTACAATATAAAGTTATAGAAAATAAACTGTATTTTGAGGGCTTACTACCAATATGTCATGTTAAAATGTTTTAATTCAAACTATACTTTGAATATGCACATAAAGTATATATGTGTGTATAGTGTGTGTCTATTTGTATGTGTATGTGTTCATATTCACAGAGAGAAAATTAACATATATCCATGGAAATGTTTGTCCAGGTTTGACTATTTGACATATTAGTGAAAGTATCATGGATTATAATTCCTAGAACTTGTTAGTCAAGACCATACTTTTAAAAATGATGTTTATTAATCTCTAAAATTATGAGTATTGTATATCTAGGCAGTCTAATATTCCTTAAAACATTTGAATTACACATTGTTAATTTTGTTATCGCTTTGGGCTACTCCATTTCTCTGTGCTCCATCATTAAATGTGTCAACACTACAATATATTCCAAATCAAAGCATCCTTCAAGAGTATTAAACTTTGTAAAATTTCTATGGTTATTTCATAACTAGAAGTACAAATGGGATATTTGCACTGTAGGAAAAACTGACCGTAATTGTCAAGGAGAAAAGAGAAAACTTCTTGAGTTAATAAAATTGGCATGCATAACACAGATTCCTTATGGTTGAGGGGAAAATATATAGAATACATGCACACATACAAGCATGCACACATATTAGCATGCACACACTCAAATTTACATCTCTTAAAAATTCTGCCAGTAACTAGTTATTTGAAAAACATTTAAAATGTGATTGTTTAAAAAGATATATAATCTATACTTGATCAAAAAATCTATTGGGGAGTGTAGTTTTTGTAAGAATCTGCAAATGGTAGTGGTGAAGGATGATAACTGCCAAGGCCTGGAATGGCTAATTTAGGAAAGATTTTAAACAAATGATACAAGGTTTAATTCCGATTTTTAGAACTAGTTTGTACTAGCTTTTCATGGATAAAGTTTTAACAATGGGTTGTCCTCTAGTATTTTAAGTTGAGAAATCTATCTCTGTTCTTACAAATGCACAGTTTTTGACACTCCCAGTAGTTGTCACATGATTTCAGAATTTTTCCTTTTTGAGACTTTTCTATATTCCATTAAATCTTCAATGTACTCCTCGAGAATGGCTTTGGTAGTTGCTTGGTAATATTAGCACTGGGGACTTGGTGACTCATCATAATTCTCCTATCTGCAGAATTTCATGATTCACTAAATGAAACTGAGTGGCAACCAGTATATCACCAGGTTGTGGGAGATTTGAAAAACTGGTATGTCTTTTGTTCAGTGAAAAGATGTTGAGGTTGTTTTAAAAACAAAAATTGTTTTTTATACTAGCAGAACTATCATTCATTGGGTCAGTTTAATAAAATCTCAGTGTTCTTAATAGGAAAGAAATTATGAAGGTGTTTTTCTCATGAGTTCCATGAACCATTAAAATTTTAACTGTAAATTAAGAACAGTTGGAAAAAAGCACATATTTCCTATGGTATCAAAATCACTGACTTTTTAATAAACTGCTTTAATATGCTTGAAACTGCTCAATATGTACAAAGGCTATGATTTATACTCCTGCTAAAGAGCTTAAAAAAATAATGCTTTTGGTGTCAAGGGAAATTAAGGTCTAAGCAAATGTAGCTGTGAGAAAATTAGTCCTTTAAAAGTAAAGTGTTTGGCTTTAAGTCAGATCTTATATACTATATATTTGTAAGCATATAGTTTGGAATAAAATGACAACAAAGCTGATACATATTAAGAGGTTAAAGTATAGATGAGTATATTAAAAAAAATCAGAAGATATCTTGTCCAAAAATTATAAATAGGCTAACCAAAAAGAAAACATTGACCAAAAGCTGATTCCTGCCTATTAAATAATAAACAATTCACAATTTAAATAAGATTATTAAGTATTATTGCTTATAAATGGAAATGGGACATATTTATATTTTAATGTTATTTAAATATTTTTAAACATAAATATCAAAGTAACTTTGAAGTATAAATTCATTTAGGCACATATATCCCACGTAAATATTTCTAAAGTATGCAGGTGTATAAATATACTACGCACATATAATAAAGTAATATTCTTTTTAATAAACCCTGATTTTTATGAACATGTCCAGTTCATATGAATGCCCTCAAAAATGAATATTTGGGGGAGATACTTGAAAAAAATTAAGACAGCAAAATAATTTCATGTTTCCTCTGCCATTGCCTTAATTTGTCATGATGTTTTTTAACTTTTGGGCACTCATTCCACTATGTATTCTATTCTCTTACTTCCAATCCTTTGTGTATTTACTGAATTCTCAGACCTTAGAATTAGGGGTTAAAGTATATTCATTAAACCTAACAAGTAGGTTACTTTTTTTAATGTACATTTTTTTAGTAGAAAAAGTTCAGATTTGGTAAACATTTAAATCACTTTGGTTTAAAAAGGAAATTGTCAGGTACAGAATAACATCAATGTCAAAAGAAAACTTCCTAAGCAAATTTATAATTTACATTTTAACTTAATATTTCAACGGATGGATTCTCCAGATCTTACTGAATCTAAAAACAAAAATGTGCATTGATTTAACACTATATTTGAATATTTGAAACAGACAAGCTAAGGTTAATATCGCAAATTTAGCACTTTCTTTGGGTATCAGTAAGCAAATGTACACTTCCAAGAAGGAATTCATAGAGTTATGAGTTTATTGCATTTTGGAGTCTTTTTTTAAGGGTAGGACAAAACTATATACAGTGAAACTATTCAGCTAATTTTGAAATAGCAACTAATAATAACCAAAGAGGGAAAATGCCTGAAAATGTTTTATTTGGAAAAGTGAGTGCTACTTAATTCATATTTACTGTTTATTTTCATTTTAAAGATAGATTGTTTTGCTTTCTTTAAAAATTCAATGGTATTAGATAAATTGAATTAAAC
The DNA here is from genome assembly GCA_004024925.1 of Scalopus aquaticus. Lineage (NCBI taxonomy): Eukaryota > Metazoa > Chordata > Mammalia > Eulipotyphla > Talpidae > Scalopus > Scalopus aquaticus. The sequence continues at coordinate 39,863 of PVIJ01004912.1, read as the reverse complement.
TGATTTTTATTTATAAAACACACTAGAAACAGTCTTTTGGGTATAAATTCAGTGCTTTTTCAATTCCTCTCTCAAGTCATGTATACTGGGATATTGGTTCTTTCACTTTCAAGAGACTTAATTGTAGTGCCGGAAGTTATTAAAAGTTCATTTCTTGTTCTTTTACATAACATGTATTAAAAATATTTATGTTCAAACTAAGACCTAAAAGTACTGCTTGTTTATTTCAGCATAAATTTGATGCATTTTGCTATTACAAGTATTTGATATTCACAATTTTAAATCCACACCAATTATTGTGGGATGTTTCTAATAAGACTTTAACAAGAAAACATAGAAATAGAAAATAATTATGTCTGAGTCCTTTTTAGTATGGTTTCCATAGATGAAAAATTGTTATTTTCTTTTGTGTTTATAGATCTATAAAAGTAATAGCAGAGAGGTCAGCCTTGAAGTACTTTAGGTTGATGGTCAAACCACAGCTTGCACCAAAATTGCATTGGTCCAGTGCTTAGATCGAGGGGTGAAAAAGAGGTCTCAGAAATTTGAAATGGACTCACTTTATTTCTGTAATATTGGACAAGTAAATATATATATCTGACCTTTCTGTGATATAATTTTTCCATCTATTGAACTAAGATAATAACTTTCCAACAAACTTGTTGAAATGATTAATGAGCTACTCTTCTAAAAGTACTCTCAACTCCTCCATAAAAAGCTTCAGTGTAAATAAATATGTTGATTAGCCATAAGCCCTACTGTCTACTGGAAAATGCAAAATTCAATGTGGCTGTATTATTTTCATTGTTATTATTAGTTATAATGATGGTTATAATACTTCCTGATGTAGAAACAAATGTTGTGGTTATAATTTTACTAAAGTGAATAATAAACCTGACCTTTCAGTCCCTTGTCTGAGCTGTAATTTAGTTTTGGTAGCAGACACAGTAATATTTACATAATACCCTAGGATTTATAAAATACTTCCTTGACTGAACATTCTATTTGTGTTTCAAAGAAAGCAGCATTTACAATTATTTTGCTAGTATTAACTCTTAAAGAAAAAATGAATTGTGAAAACAACTTTAGAATTTCCAATTGATCAAGTGTTGCCCTTCAGTTAATTTTCTTAACACACTGAAAGAAGTTTTAACTCTTATAAAGTGACAAATGGGATTTTTTCAGAAAATCTCTAGCATATTCCTTCTGAATAAGATAATAATATATGATTTCATGAAGACTTGATATATCTCTACTATATATTGGTGCTTTGAGGTGTATAACAAGTACTCTGGTTAAATATAATATGAACTATTTTCCATAATATATAATCCCTGCTTTTGCCCCATACCTGTAATGTATTTCAAGGTGAAATGCATGGAATATCTTCTGTGATGCTATTGAGTGCTATGAAATAGAGGGCACCACTAGTATAGGTTTTTAACCAAAACAAGGACCCTACATACAAAAGAAAAACCTTATCCTAGTTAGAGAAGACAAGAGTTTTCTTTGTGATTGAAAAGGCCAAATTATTCCAAATTAGGGATTCTGCCAATTGTTGAGTATCTCTACTACAATTATGTATTCAGGAACTGAGGAAATAACCACCAAAAGGGTTCAGGGACTCATTGGACCACTGTGAGATGGGCCTGAGCTAAACTCCATTGATCACCTGATCTCTGTATGTTCCTACTCTGACCTGGGTACCATAGTGATGTTTTAGATCTCCAGGAATTAGTGTCATTTCAGAGTCATTGTCCAATAATTCCCCAAAGTCTGATTTCTTTACTTTCCCAGTGCACAGTCACTTTGGTAAATAACTAGAAGAAAGATTAAAAGTTTACATTTACTGTTGGAAAGTTTTTCCTCAAGGAAATCTGACCTGCTTTTCATTCAAAGGGTTCTGGATCTTTAAACTGGCTCTGGGAATTGACTGTGGGAACATGTTTCTTTGTTTTTGTGATTGTTCGACTTCTGTTCACTAGCTCTAGCTCTTTTCCACTGATACATATCAGTAAGAATTCAGATTTGTTTCTAGGGACATCAAGATGAATCTACAACCATCACAGGTCTCTTGAATCGAACTGTTTTCATTACTGCTTTGACTCTACTGTCCCTTATGTAGCTATGTCTCTCTTGTCTTTGAAAATTAAGTGCTGACACTAGGCCCAGGCACCTGAGATCACATGGTACCCATTGCATTCATGGTTGTCAGTTCAGTGGTAGAAGTGTCCACTGTAATTTCTGACCAGCAGTGGAGAGCCATTTACCCTGACCTTCCTTGTCGTAATCTCTTTCTCCTGCCGAGTTGTCAGGTCATCATCAATTTCATCTTCTTGGAATATGGTCTAGTTGTAAATATAAATGAATAGCAGTTTGTAAATGACAGTCCCATTGACTTTATGTTCATTCATGTGTTTTTTTCCTCAACTGAAAGGAGGATAAAAGGTGATTTTAAAACAGTATCTCAACTTTTTGCCACCATGATTTAGTATAATATCTTCCTTCGGAATGTTATGCAATTTTCCACCAAAACATGAGGATTGGCAATGATCAGTGGCCTAGAAAGAAGATAGTATCCATTCCCTTTCTCACTACTTTTATTACTTAAAAATTATCAAAACATGGTGTTTAATTACATAAGCAAAGATTTTATTCATGTTGTTAGACTGCTCATATTTATTAATTTTAAACAGAGAAAACTGTTCTGAAATAGGAGCAAATGAATTTTGTGGATTACTCTGACATAGTGTGCTTATTTCCATTTTTTCTGATTGTAATGAAATGCTTCTTTAGTAAAAAATGTTGAAAACATGAGATTATTTATAAAATTAAAACAATTATCAAAAATTCCGCTATTGCAGAGATAATACTTAAACATTTTTGGTATCTTATATGTTATACACAATTATGTGTATGTGGGCATTTATAAAATTAATTTGAAAACTGTACATGTATATTTCTATACCATTGCTTTCAAGTTCACATTCTGGGATGAAAGAATCATTTCTTAAAATTTACTTTGAAATTACATCCTTAAAGGTGTATCATATTTTACTTAAACCTATTTTGTTGACCTGTTGATCTTACAATACTTCATTTCACTGTTACGTTTCTTCAGTGATCTCCTCACCTAGATAGATTCTTAGAAGAGAAAATATATGACCCAAAGAATGAAAATTTTAAACTTCTTAATTTGTAAACCAAATGACTGTCTCAGATATAGGCACCTATTTTTATTACCACATACATTGTTACAAGAATACCATTATTCAACATAAACACCAAAATTATCTTTATTAAAACAAATTAACATATTTTTAGTGTTTAACATTTACATTTTTGGCTTTAGTGAAGTAGGATGTTAATTTTCATATTTTGTGTTACTGAATTTTTAATTTTGCAATATGATACATAAGTCCATGAAGTTAACAGTAATAATAGTTTTCATACTCTGCTTTTACTTTTAAAAGTCTTTTCCATCCTTTGTATAAATTAACATTCACTCTTTTGATCATTTTCTCCATAGATTTATTTTTATATATGATTTTTAAATCTAGCTAGAGTATTCTTTAGTGTAGAATGTGAAGTATAGACTTAAAATTTATTTTTTGTCACTTAAACAAGTGATTTTTCAAGTGTATTTACCTAATAGTAAAGTAAAAATTTTGTATATCCATGACATTTTAGTGCATTCTATAATTCTCATGGATACTCTGTTTTTGTATCAGAATCATATTTTTAAACTGCTATAGATGTAAATATATTTAAAATGATGTAAAGTATCTTTACTCTCCCACTAAATTCTACATATATTTATAAAGTTTTCCTTGTTCTTGTTATTTTTATTTGAAATAAAATTTTGGCCCTCTCTCTCTGTCTTCCCCCTCTTTCATAAACACACACACTCACATATAGTACTCATGCACAGTATTTTTACTAGGATTATGTGAATCAATTTGAAAATAACTGAAATCTCTACAGTTATCAAATAAAAGTATTTAAAAAGTTATGATGCATGGCATCAAAATGGCATAGAACTCCATTTATATTATCTATTTCTATCATTCCAGTAAAGAGATTATTTGTTTTATATTAAAATTCTAATATATATGTAAGAATTGTGTAGATATATATTCACGTACAATTTTTTAAATTGTGTTATTTTTATTTAGGTAACTGTTTTATAATGGTGTGTATGATTTAAGGACCTATAAGTCCACACATCTTCTGATGAACATATGATCAATATTTTAACCAAACCCATTAATTTTTGAAGATTATTTTTAAAAATTTCTTGTTCAAAAATAATTGTGTAAAACATTTCTTATTTACTTACTTTTCCATACTGTACTGACTAAATCTGCCAGCGATAGCATTAAATAATTATGTAGATTTGGAGCAAGAGTTGTTTTTTTTTTTACTCCTAATTTTCATGGGACTACCTCCTATGTCTTCATACAGTTTTTCATTCTATTTATTCATTCACTTATTTATTCAACATAAATGTGTTGGGTACCTACATTAGTAGGTGTTAACACTGTGATCAGTGCTGTGTTTACAATAATGAATAAAATGTTTTAGGTTAAAAATTATCACATTTATCATCACTCTGGCATCTTTTATAAAGCACACATTTATCAGGATGGACATTGTTTTAATAAATGATTTTTTGGCATTTGTTTTTTCTCTTTGTAAGATATACTTTTCATGCTATCTTTTAGATAATTGATTTTATGAATTCCATGTCTCTATTTCCTAATACTAAGTGTTATTTGCATTTTCTGAAATAAATTATAGATTTTTCTTTCTTAATACTCTTTCCCAGATCAACTCTTCTGAGTTTGTTTTTATATTGTTTGCAAATATAAATCTTCCAGTTAGTGTGCTCAATATTATACTCTTTGTCAGTTAAGTTATATTTAATTATCTTTTTCTAGCTCTGAAATTATTAAAATAATTTGCAAATTATCTTTTTCCTTGAAGTATATAAAATGCCACCCCAAAAAGCCATTTTAGCCCCCCTTTTTGGACATAATACCGTGAAAATACTATAATTACTTTTCACCCACCAGCAAACCGTTGGTGACCACCACCCATCTGCCTCCTATCCTCTCCATTCCCCTCCTCCTCCCTTGTAAATTTTAACCACATGCATTTGCCTTTTTTTTTGTTCTTGCATCAGAAGGTTGAATTATAGTTCCCTAGACAAATTCCAATTGATTGAAAATTTAGCATTCTATTGATTTATTTAATAATGGCTTATTCTTAAACATCTTTTCTGTTCATGCATTTGTTCAATCATTTTGGACTGTTATACTGGAAACTCTAAGTGAGTTAGGTTCCTTTGATTCATACTCTTATAATCCCAAATAAAATCATTAGATTATTAAATTTTCTTTTCCATCTAATAGTAAATTTCTTAGAGATGTAAAAATTCTTTAGTCTTTTATATTGTATTTTTGTTTTGTTTATTATTTTTCATAATTGCCAAAGCTTTTCAGATTTCTTAAAAGAATAAAGAGAATTAGCTTCAAATTATAAGGAATTATATCAGCATCCAACTTCCCAAGGAATAACATCATCTGTCTGAATGGAATCCTCCACCAGTATTCTCTGTCAATCTCAGTAAATTTACATTACTAACCTTAGATAACCTTTCATTTTCTTAGATAGTCAGATTATTTTTTAATCCATATCAAATGTCAGCAAAATATTTCTGTAAAGGTCTAGAGAGTAAATAATTTAGACTGTGGGCTACATGAGTCTTTCACAGTGCCTACTTCTGCCATTGATACATGCCAACAACTGTAGGAAATATTTAAAGGACAGGAGCTTATGTGTTTCAATAAGACCTTAAAACAGGCAGCAGGCTCATTTGCCTTCTCTCCTACATTTTGCTGACTCCCAATATAAATCATTTATATAGGCTTTAAAATAAGCTTAAGTCTTCTCCTTCAAAAATTAATAACATAGAATTTTCTCCTAACCTGGTATCTTCCTCTACTACTGTTCTATCTTTATCTCTCCCTTTCACAGCAGATATTTCCAAAAGATTCTACTCCATCATTAATCACTCAATTCTTCAACCCACTGCGATCTGTCATCAGAACCTAACAAGCCACCAAAACAGCTCTTGCTAAGTTTGCCACTGACTTCATTTGCACTAAATTCAGTGATCTTTTTAAATTATTTGTTTTATTTGATAGCTCAGTAACATTCAACAGCTGGTCTTCGTTCCTTAAATGTTCTCCTGCTTAGAATTCTATACACTGGAATATTGCTTCTTCATTTCCTGCATCCCTTTTCCATATCTCTTGTAAACCCATTCCTCCTGAATATTATATTTGCCTTATGACTCCATACTTGCACTACTTGAACTTCTTTTGTATCACTGTATTCTCTTTTTGTCTTTCTGGATAATTGCATTTATATATGCAACATGCATTACTGTTTACTAGCAATAAATTATTTCTCTAGGTGGACTTCATTTCTGAACTCACATGTATACTCATTTTGTATTTGATTTTGAATTCAAATATCTAAGAGATACCTTAAACTCATTTCCAAACCAAACCATCATCTTCCTTTCCAAACTTTTTTTTTTTTCTTTCAATGGTTCCTGTCTTATAAGAATGAAACAGTCCATTTCTGAAAGTCAGAGTTAGAGGATCATCCTTGACCCCATTCTCATCCTCATGTTCCACAAGCAATTTGTCAGGAAGTTGTTGATTTCATGTCGTATAGTCTTACATATATTTCAAATCCAAATAATTTTCTATTTTTTTTTTCCAGTGCCACATCTCTGTCCTATTTACTCTCCTTAACTCAGCTCTTGCTCCATTGGGATTTTTTTTTTTCTACACTGTACACAAGGTTCTTTCAAAACAAAAGCTGATCATGTCACTCTCCTTCTTTGTTTAAAATGATTTAGTGGAACACTGCTGTTCTTGGAATGAAAACTAACCCTTAACATGACTTCTAAAACCCTGAGTAATCCATTCCTGCCTTTACATATTCTTCTCACAACACACTACTTTTGCTCCCAAATCTATTCCAAGGAAACCTTGACAGTCTCTACCTTGGTCTCATTTTCTCCAGCTCTTACATATGCATGCTCTGTCCTTTGTAACCATCACTATATAAGCCCAGCCCTAGAATGCCATTCACTCTTCTTAGTTAATTTCCATTTATCACTTCCTTAGGTAGTCATTGCTAAAACTCTTGTGTTGTCAAATCAGTATTTTTTCTTTTATATATAGATAATACATATATAAAATTATTAGATTAATAGCTTCCAAGTCTATTTGAGTCTAAACTACCCAAAGGAAAATAATATGTAACTTTTTTCTTTTGGCTTTATCTCTCCAATGCCTCATTCTATGTCTTTTGTAGAATACAAAGTTCGTAAATACCCTTTAAAAGGAAAAAAATATTTCATTACCAAATTCTATGATCTTTGTTTTCTGCCTTTTAAGAAATAAGTAACTCTCTTGTTTGAAAAACTTTCTAATAATTTTTTTTTTATCTCAAACATTAGTAAGTTTATTTCATTCTCAGTTTAAAACTTTAGGTAAACTTCAGATAATAAATTTTGGTGTGGCCAATTTTTCAGCATTTTTCTCATTTTTTTTTTCATTAATATGCCCTTTAATACAAGTTTATGACAGACTATATTAGTACAAAAAGAAACCAAGAAAAATAACATCATTTGTGTATGTTATACAAGTAAAAATAATAGGGGCAAATTATTTATATTTTGCCATTTTTACTTAATACACTGTGAGCATATTTATACCATAATAAGCACTTGTTTTATGATGATTAATTTTGCTTAATATGGGCAATATTGTATATTATTATGTTTTACATACATTGCAATTTTGCTCTGAATGTTTCAACATTCTTATAATAAACTCAAGTTGATCCCCTTGTACTTATTATGTCTTTCCAAATATACTCACTGATTAAAAATTTATATTGATATTTCATTCCATCTTTTCCACTTCAATATTTAAAAGAAATTTTGGTGGTGATCTGTTAGAATTTAGATCAAATGATATTTTGTCATTTTTATATTCACCCCTTTGATATCTAATGCTATATATATATATATATGTGCATATATATATATGCAGCATATATATAGCATATATAGCATATATATGCTAAATTCATAAATTTTTTGACCATTGTATATTTTACTTCCTGTATTTGACATTTATTTTCAGTGCCAGTACTTGAGTTTTATAATTTACATTGTTTTAAATTTGTTTACTAATCTGTTAGCATCTATAAACATCACAAATGTTTTTCTTAGAGGTTGTCATTCCTCTTAATTATTTTACATGAGATTTTGATTATATAATTATAAAATTGACATACATGTAAATTCTATGGTTTATTTTACTGTTTCTGCCTTCATTATATGATACATAGGTAATCACCAGAAATATTAAATAATTTTATTTTCCTGATCTAATTTCATGGCTTTACTTTCATGCATGCAAATCATAAAATCAACTGACTTTACTTTCAAAAATTTTACCTAGCCCCCCAAACTCATTTGCTATTTACTCACATCTCTGAAGTGTTATATTTCTTAACTACAAAGCATTAACTCCTATAGACCTATGAGATTTCATGTATATATGTTTATGAGCTATGTGTATGGATTATTTAGTCACATGCTTCCATATATATGCAAATATATATGAATATATATGTTCAAACTTATTTTCCTAGTGCTTTTGCCATACAATTTAATTAATATGGTGTGGGATAAATTATGTTTCATTATTCATATTTCTACATTATTTTGACTATCATTTTATCCAGTTTTTACATTTAACTACAAGTCTTTATATATAATATATATTAATTATATGTATTATACATAAATGTAATATATATATATATATATAATTAATATATATGGTTATTTCTCTCTTGTTTTCTTTTGACTTTTATCCTGTCCAGGACCATATTCTAGAAATATATCACTGTTAACACTTTGTTCTGTATACGTATGAATATTTTCTGTATATATATATATGAGTATGTTCTTTTCAAATGATATTATACCAGCTGTGCTGATATACATTTTGGTTGTATAATTTTGGATGAACTTTTTTATGTAATAGATCTTGGACATTTCACCATGACAGAAATAAAGATCTACCTCCTTGTTTTTAATTTATTATAATTGTTCTTCAGTGGTAGACAAGTGAGATGTTTTTGGACATGAGAGGAACTTTAGAATTATGTCAGTACCCTAATAAAATTTATTTGATACATTTATTGGATTGTGTTATTTTTCAAGAATAATATGAAGTGAATTAAAATCTTTTAAATTCTAAATCTTCCATATTGTGATAAGATAAAGCTATAATTATGTCAATTTCTACTTGTGAGTTAAGTATATGGTAAAATAATAAAATATCCTGCACATACATATTTATATATATAATTATTTTTCTATTGTGGATGTAATGAATTTTCAATTTTTTTCAACTTTTTTTTTTTTGCTATCTAACCATCTAATACAAATTTGTATATGCATGTGTTGGATTTTTTTTTTTAATGTGCCTGTTGCAGCCAGAGACAATAATATCCTTGTTGTGTTTATGTGTGGGGTTATTTGGTTTAATAAATAGGATGTTCTTCATTTAACCATTATCATTTTAACCTTCCATTAATTCAAACTTACATTCTCTATCTTATTTTATTAGTTAGACTTCTGAAATTGTTGACCAATTAGGAAACTGGGGGTAGGTGTAGGGAGGTGTTGAGGGTACTTGATAACTTTTCCCTCTCCACCTCCACGATAATTCTGAGGAGGACATGGGACTATGAAACATACAGTCTTCATAGGATCTATGAAATCATTCAAAATTTTAACACTTGTAGACAAATAAGATAGATGAGGTCCAAAGTTTCTTTTGGTTATCTAGTTAGATTGACAGATGCTGGGCTTTGAAGGGTTGAAAACAATATTTGTTCTTTAAAACTTATGTACATGTTGTACACTGCAGTCTACCACAGCTAGGATAAAGAACTAAAACCATGGCAGAACCTAACAGCTGTGAAATTTTGATTTTTAATTCTTTACTTCCAAATGCCTTTATCTCTGCATCCTAGAGACACAATTAACATCTGCCATTGTTGAGCAGGCTCAGGTAAGTGTGTAGAGAACTACAACCAGGCAAATTTCCCTGAGGGACTTACAAATGCTGAGAAAGCTCTCTTTCTCTTCAACACATTTCCATGCAGGTAATACCATTCCTAATTTAGGAAATCATCTAGTACAGAGTTACTCAACCTCAGCCCTGTTGACATTTGGGGCCAGAGTAGTAGTCTACAAACACTAGTGGTGGAAAAGATGGGAATCTGACTTAAACATCATAGCAAACATGACAGGCCTGTATCTAGTAGATACTGTCGGCACCCCCCACGCTCTGGTTGTTATAACAACAATGGCTCCAGATATAACTTCTTAGCGGATCAAAAGCAAAACCAGCCATGGCAGAGATCCACTGACTTAGTACATAGAGTCTGGTCTTGGAGAGATAAGATATATTTCTGTGGCCTAGAAAGACTCACTAGTGACACTGAAACTTTAAATTTCATGTAACATGTAGGGCAAACAGGTTGGCAGGTACCTCTAAAATAAACTCAAGTTTACTTCAAAGTTAAGGGCATTCTGTGTGCAGGCTTTTAACAAAGTAGTATAAGAATTTTGTTGCTGACATGAATAAATCCTTTGCTTTATCATGAGTTTCAGCCAAGGTTCAAAGACTAATTGTTTCTATAGATAAAACAGTAATAGTTCTGTTCCAGGAAAGAATCAGAAAAAGAAAAACAATTTTTTTCATCATCATGGTAGACCTAGAACATTTTGCAAAGAAAGGCAATGTTAGAAGAAATACATGCTAGAGAAAATTATATCTCCCTGCCAGTTTTCTAAGTACTTAGATTTGGGAAACACAAATCATACCTAGCAGACCTAAGCACACTTAATACCTAGTGAAGCATCGGTGAATTTAAGGCTTACTTTTGTTTACCTATTTTATATATAGGAAGGGGAGAAACCCCAATAGGAGTGTTCTATACCCACTTCACTGTTGGAAGACCTGCTAAGCAAGTATCCAGGGAAAAACTGAAAAGCAAGTAAAAGATTTTGAACACACCAAATGAAAATGTGCAGGAGAAAACTAGCTTCAGGAAAACTTGGGGGCTGGCAGAGACATTTTTGTAATTTTCTACAATCTCTAAGAAGATAGTTTTTCAGATGACTTGCTCTATTGGAGGAAGCAATTTTCACGGATGGTAGAATTTCCCCCTATTATATGGGAGAGATATGGTTAAACTCTTGATGAAAGATTTCTTCCAATTGAGTTTGGGGCTTGCAAGTAATGAAATCTGAACAAATGCTATAGACTGACCATGGAGAGGCTAAAATTAAGGAGAAAATGGTATTTTTTCTTCTCTCTTTAGCAATACTTTGGAATCAAAAATATCTGACCTCAAACAGTAGTCATGGGAAGACTGTAGCTTATGTCGACCTCTTGTCTAAAAAATAGTGATGTTATTTGTACCTTATAGGGTGATGTGAAGAGATCATGTAGTAAAGGACATACCATTTGATACACAACTAGTGGTCTTAACAAATGGTGGTTATGTAATGTTATGCTTGTAATGTCCTTCCTCTTTATGTAGATATCACAGCTTTTTGGTTATGTTTATTGCTTTACCAGTAATTTAATCATAAAGCAGGATATGTGGTGTTATTTTGGAATATACCACTATATTTTAAAAAAGAATGTAATTCTTTATACATACATAAAATTACATACATGCACACACATGCATGCACGTTAATATATATATATACAATTGATATGCACATCATGTATGTATAATGTATAGGTGTGTATGTGTATGTAAATTCAGACTATTTTTCTTGACTTATTGAAGCTGTAGAACAGTGTTAGATAAGGAGATGTGGAAGAATGGAAGAATATTTTGATCAAAGCTCTGGAAAAATTTTTCACAACTGCAGCTGAGAGTTAACAAGGAAGTTTGTAACTAAATTTCTATATTAGGAAGAAGAAAGGATTCAAGTCGAAGACCTCAGTTTCTATCTTAATAAACTAGAAAAAAAACAATGAAACTCAAAGTAAGCACAAAATATAAAGTAGATAAAAGTTGAAATTAATCTAAAGGCAAAAATAATGAAGCTAAAAGGTGATTCTTTGAGAACAGCCATAGAATTTGTTGTATTGCTCAAGAAGAAATACATAAGCTGAAGATCCTGTCTATTTATAAGTTTAAAATGCACTTGAAAGCCTTACAAGTGAAACTTCATGTGTGAATGACATCCCTTGTAAAACTACAGCCAAATATACCTATTAAGCATATGTGTAAATATTCTATACACATTTAGCAAATTCTATCCAGAAGTATGTAGTAATGACCATGTGAGCTTTATCCAAGGAATATCCCAGGAATTGGGATAAACACCTGAATATTAATGTAATGTGTTATATGATATAATTAATATATAAGTTATCTCAGTACATGCAAATAAAACTTTTGACAAAGCCAACATACATTTTTAAATTATAACTGAGCAAATTAGACATGAAGGGAATTTCCTCAGACTGATAAATGATATCTTAGAATAATCAATTACTAATGTAACATAATAAAAGCATAAATAATTTTAAAAAATAAAATAGTGACAAATTAATGTTTTATTCTAAGATCAGGAACAAGACAAAGGTATCTGGGGCCTCCCTGGTGGCGCAGCGGTTAAGTGCTGCAATGTGGAGCTGTCAGCAGTGGCAGCGCGAGTTTCAACGCCCAGCTGGGGAGATTCCCACATGGTGTGGCAAACCTCTCCTGCCTCGCCCGCTGTTCCCCTCAGCAGTGTATTTCCGTCGATCTGCCTTGTTCTGCTCCCTGCTATGTGTCTGGTGAACCCTCTCACTGTCCCACACCTCTGGCCTGTACCCCAGCTTGTATGCATAAATAAATAAATCTTTAAAAAAAAGACAAAGGTATCTGTTCTCACCATATATTCAACATAATGAGAATGAATGTTCTGTCCACTGATAAGGCTCAGTAAGTAATAAAAATCATCCAGATTAAAGAAAACAGAAAAATGTTCTTATTTGCAGATGAGGTGACTCTATGTAGACTATGTGGTCATGAATCTACCACATCGAATCTACTAAAGAAAAGTCTCCAGAATATGTGTTTAGCAAAATTACATGTAACCGTATTAGTATGCAATAAATCAATTACATTTCTACAGTAACAAAAATCACCAAAATTTAAATAATGTCATTTATTAACTGCTCAGGAATAAAGATGACAGATATCCTTAAGACCTATAATCTGAAAGTTATAAAATATTTCTGAGAGAAATTAAAGGAACATCTTGCTAATAAATTTGAAAACTCCATATTCTCAGTTCTTCCCTGGTTGATCTATGAATTCAAGAAAATCCCAATAGGTTTTGTGTGGGGGGGGGGAAGCAGGGGTGTATTCAATGAAAAATTTTGAAACACTAAACTTCATATTGAAATGCAAAAGAACTAGGATATCCAAAATGGAGTTGTAAAGGAAGAATATGCTGAAGGCAGATTGCCTTATTTCAAAACTTACAAAGTTTTTGTATTCAATGCAGCATGGAATTGACATGAAGATAGGCAAATAGATCAATGAAACAGAGTAGGCAGTCCAGAAATAAACTCATGGGTATATAGACAATTGAAATATAACAAAGGAGTAAAGGCACTTTAAGGGAGAAAACAGTCTTTTCAACAAAAGATGCTTAATATTCATATGAAAAATAAAATGATGAAGTAATTTGTACCTCATAACAACTTAATTCTCTGGATCATAGAACAAAATGTGAAACTTAAAATTATAAAAGCCTAGAATAAATATAGGGGAAAATCTTTGCGATTTCTTGGATATATTAATAAAAACATGACCACAAAACAGCAGTCAAATTAAAATAAATCAAAATTAAAAACAGCTTTTAGAAAGGCATTGTTAAAAGGATGAACATGTAAATAACAGACTGAAAGAAATAGCTAAAATGGAAATGTCTGTCTTACCACATATTGGCAAAGATATGGAAGAACCAGAGCTTTTCATATAATTCTGGTGGGAGTATTAAATGATAAAAACATTCTGGAAAATCATTTGGCTGTTTTTTAAAAATATCTAGCCGTTGTTATTCTAGGTATTTAACCAAAATATATGAAAACATATGCTTGTACAAATACTTTGACATGAATGAATATCTTGGCAATATTTGTAATATCCAACAGCTGGAAACAGTGTAGGTGCCCATCAGCATAACAATGGATAAACAAAATGTGGCTCATCCATACAATGCACGCTGCTCAGAGATAAAAAGTTACCATTGGTACTATAAGAGAGATGAATCTCATATTTATGTTCAATGGAAGAGGCCAAACAAATGAACATGTTCTATATCATTCCATTGTTTAAAACTCTAGAAAATACAATTCCCACTCAGGATTATTTATAGTGGTGGTGAAAATAACAGTGACCAACTGATTTCCTGGAGGTAGAGGGGATTGTTAGTATGAAGATTAAAAAGGGCCATAAACTTCTGGATGTGAATTAGTTTACAATTTTAATTGTGTTGTTAGTTTCATCAATGTATACACATACAAAATCTTACCAAGTTGTATATTTTAAATATAAATGCAACATATTTTATGCCAATTTTGCCTTCAGGAAACTAAAAAACTTCAAACACAGTCTTAAAGGAGAATCTCAGGCCTGAAATATGCAAAATTAAGAGGAAGAAGGCAGCCACAGATGTGTGGATTTTTATGTAACAGTTTATTTAGAGTAGTAGAAGCAATAAGAGGAAAGGCAACCTCACTTTTAATCCTCTGCTGATCTCTTTTCTGAGGGCCTCTCTGGTGATTTCAGCCAATAGAGTGATCCAGAGTATCTAACTGTTGGGATATGAGGGTTCTAAGGACAATAGCATTGGCTACATCCATGAACCCTGAAGAGTATTGTGCTTATTTCCATATAGTTTTATTTGCTGTATTGTGTTCTTTTAGCCATAGATTTATTAAGGAGAACACTATGTTTTGTTTTGCTTTGTTTTTATATAATTGATTTATAAGATTTTAAAAATAATTCTAAATATCTGATTCATTATATTAATTTAGTTTTATTTTATGAGATAAATAGAGATTGTTTTATGTTGATTAATGCCCAAAAATGTTTGTTGCAGACCTTGGGGATACAGATGTATTATTTCTTTTCATGGTATAACTTCAATATCTTGGCCCTCTTATTGATGTTATTTAAGATGTATAATCCCTTGCTTGCACCAGTATTTCTTAATAATGTGCACTGCTTATTAAATTCATAAAATTTCCTACAACTTAATCCTTAATTTTGTATTGGATTCTTATACATTGATCCTTTATTTTTTTAATATTAATAGATTTATTTATCTGCATTGTTACACTGTTCCACACGTAAAGTTTCAGGAAATTTTACGTCTCTTGATAATAGTCTTAGGACTATTATTAATAAGAATATGTATAAATGCCTTTTGTACAGGAAATTATTTTCAACTAAGTTCTATAAACTTTTTTTAAAGATGTATTTATACATACATAAATACATACAAGAACTGGGGTATAGGCCACAGGAATGGGGGGAGTGAGGGTTCATCAGAGACAGAGTGGGGAGCAGAATCGGCAGATTGACTGAAGTACACTGCTGAGGGGAACAGTAGGTGAGACAAGAGAGGTCTGCTGTGCCCTGTGGGTCAGCTCCCTGGCCAATGACGGAACTCAGGCTGCAGCAGTGATAGCATGATAGCGCTGAGACTTAACCCCTGTGCCACCAGGGAGATCCTAAAGTTCTATAAATTTTTATATAAATTTTGTGATCTTAAAATTCCTAGTGCACTTTTCTCTGGTCTATTTCTGATAGACTTCTCTCTTTTATTTTATTGTTTTATTGCCTCAGAATTTACAGTTCTTTATTCTGCTGGGCAATAGGAAATTATGTTGTTCATTATTCTTGTATTTATTGAGGATTTGCCAAAGTAAATCATTTTGAACTTGATAAACCATGTGAATCTGTATTGAAATTTTTCATGTCAGGGACATTGCTAATTTCCATCTAATTATTTTTCTGCTTTATTTCATTTATCTCTTTTTTCACTTCTGTATTTATCCATATTTGACTTTTCACTTTTTCCTCTTCATCTTGTAATATCTCAACATTTTATTTTTTAACTGTTTTTTTGACTTCTGAATGTGATGATTTTTAATATTTTTTTGCAACTTTAATTTTCAATAAACGATTTTGCTCTTTAAGTCCTTAAATGTAGCATTTTTCTCTGAATTTTGGGGTTTTAAAATTTTTTAAATATCCTCGCTCTCTCATTTCCTTACCTTGTATTTTCATGCCAAACTTACCTTCTTATTTTGATATTCTGTCCTCTGGATAAATGTCTATTTCATTGTACCCCATCATATTAAAGAAAATGAATCGTTTTGTGAATAGTTTCTCTGATCCTTTTTGAGGTCTTTTACTGAGTTTGCTCTCTTTTTCTATCTTCTGTTTTGTAAGATTTTCTTAGGTGTATATTTGTTTC
Organism: Scalopus aquaticus; assembly: GCA_004024925.1. Classification (NCBI taxonomy): domain Eukaryota; kingdom Metazoa; phylum Chordata; class Mammalia; order Eulipotyphla; family Talpidae; genus Scalopus; species Scalopus aquaticus. The sequence continues at coordinate 23,185 of PVIJ01004912.1, read as the reverse complement.
TTCCTGAAACAAAGCAGGATTATTTCAGATGCAGTGTTTGTAAAGGGGGACAGGGCTGATAATTGTGTTAAACAGTGAGATTATCAAATTACTTTCTCAGATCTGCAACAAGTGTGGAAGTCAATTTGAGATGCTTGCAGGCTCAGTTCCAAATTCTTGTAGGTTTTTACCCAATGGACCTCTACCCAGTGAGGTATCATCTTTCCCAATATAGATCGCCTGGTTTTCTTATGCTTTGCAGCAAGATAGAATGAGCAAAGAGCAATTTTTATCACTGAGTGCTATCCAAGTTCATGTAATGATAAAAAAAAAAAACCTCTTCTAAGGGTATTTCTTCTGTGGACTGCGTGGCCTAGACTTTACTTGTGCTCTTCTCATACTAGATATGCCATTATGTTAGAGTATTTTAAATCTTTGTAGAGATACTATGTTCTTCCATGTTACTATTTTTGCATTTAGGTTTAATTTTATTACAAATTAATGAAAATGATAATTTACTCAAATATATAATGTCAGTATTTCCTGATATTTCTTTTATAATATGATTTTTCATTTATTTTGCTTTATATCTTGTCAAATAGTTGCAGTCTTCTAGTAATTCTTTAAAGTTTAGCGTGGGCTTAAATGATGTATATTCTGGATATTTCTAAATATTGGTATGTCTTTGTGTTCCATTTATGTGCATAACCTATCAGGATTGAGTCTAAATTATTTTTGCATACAAATTGTTTGTTTCTGACATTTAATGTTTAGTGTATTTCCTGCATCTTTGAAAGCCATGGTGGGGAGTAAGGGAAGAATTAAATGGTTTCCTGACTATATACAGGGACTATTTTATGTAGCTACTTATATTCCATGTAGGACCATGTCACTTGGGCTCTATTTGTCTAGTGGTTTGGGTGAATCATCCAATGTCTGTTAAAAGATGATCTCTCCATTTTCAACCTTATTTTATATATATATATATATATATATATATATATATATATATATTATGGAAGTAACATTGCATTTTGACTGTATATGTTACTGATGTGCATTAGTAAAAATCAACATCATGTATACTACCTAAGCTCACCACTAAATTTGAATCTGATTCTTCACCATGTAATTGACCTCTTTACCCAATTTACCCTCCTCCTTCCTTTGCTACCTTCCTTCTGGTAACTGCTAATTGGTTTTATAATCAAGCCATTTATGTTTGTTTTAATTAGTTCACCAGTTTGTTTTGGTTTTCTGTGTATCACAAATAATTGAAATAATTCAGTGTTTGTATTTTTCCAACTGACTTACTTCAGAAATATGAAACTCTTTAAGTCCGTGCAAGTTTTTGCAAATGGTAGGTTCCCATCTTTTTAGTTAGTAGCATTCCATTGTATGTTTATACATAACATGAAGGTTTTCTTTATCTACTCATATATGGATGGAAACTTAGGTTATTTCGGTTCTTGACTATTGTAAATGATACTACAATAAACATTGAGATACATAAGTCCTTTTGAATTGGTGTTTTGAATTATTCAGATAGATAACTAGAAGTCAGATAACTAGATATGGAACACAGAATTTATGTGTTTTTTTTATTTTATTTTTTCAATCCTCGTTAATCATATCTTTCATTTGCAAATGACTTCATGATGAGTGGAGAGAATATATATCAAAATCCGCTAGGTACCGCGCCATTATATATTTAAAAAGCGTGACTTTGATCTTTATATCTATAAATGTCAGAGTCTACTGTTATTAGTTATCTTAAATTAGGTAAGCCTGATTTATACAATGCTAAAATAAGCTGTTTAAAGAAATATAGTTTTATATGTATATTCATTTTATGATGTTATACATCTTTAGACAGCAATTGAATAATTTCAATCACATTATGAAAACTATGAAAACACTTAAAAAAAAGATAGTATGTTTTCTAGAGAGGGACTGGTTACTTCCATTGTACAAACTTATATCTCCTTTTATACTCTAAATCTTTAAATATCACATAGACTACCAAGGAAGACAAAGAATGGGAAGAGCACATGGAGATTAAAATCTAAGAGTATAGCTTTTGTCATCTTGGCCCATTCAGTTACAGTTCTTGTATATTGTAAGAAGAAATTTAAATTTTTTAAACTATGAAATTTTTTAGCTATGTTTTAAAGCTAACTAATAATTGTATCTCTGGCAGTGAGGTCCACATTTTTGAAATAAAGGAAACTCAAAGATGTGTACTGTTCTGAGTGATGAACATGTTTCCTTTAGCAGCTTTATTTAAAGTAGATAGTCTTTGTGAACCAGCTACTTTTGTTTATTTGACTTGTTAATTTGTCATTCACAAATCAGAGTCTATGTTAGAAACGATTGTTTAAATATTTGGAATATCAGTCCCCAGTTCTCCAAATCATAGCAAAAGTAGAATTCTAAGAAAGACCAATACATTTTAGGTGAGTGACAATTCTGAGTAAATGAAAACCTGAGGGACCACCTGTGGCTATAACTTATGTGCTATCTGCTACCAAAGAGTAATATTTGCCCAGGTTCAGACAGATTATAGTCTTCTCTTCAAGAGGCAATTTGAAGAGATCAGAGGTAAACGTCATAGAGGAGTATTGAAAAATCAAGATATATAGAGACCATTTCACAATCATTGTATGTATTACTAGCATAGATACCTGTTAGAACAGAAGACTATTGGTAAGTCCCATATGAAGTTACAAATAGGTGAGAATTGTTAAAACTCCTTTTCATACGATAATTCACTGCCTTGTGTCAGACTCATTCTAACACCAGATACAATCCTGGGAAAGACTATACATGAGTATATAATAGAAGATATAAATCAACAAGTTAAATTCTGCAATTGATTAGATCATAGTGCTGAAAGTTGATGCATATACCTCTATTCTTGTATTATAGAACAAATTATTATTTTATTTATTTTTTTTAAAGATTTATTTTTTATTTATACATACAAGCTGGGGTACAGGCCAGAGGCGTGGGGCGACGAGAGGGTTCACCAGAGACGGAGCGGGTAGCAGAACAGGCAGATCAAAAATACACTGTTGAGGGGAGCAGCGGGCGAGGCAGGAGAGGTCTGCCGCGCCATGTGGGATTCTCCCAGGCCGGGCATCGAACTCGCGTTGCTGCTGCCGACAGCTCCACAGCGCAGCGCTTAACCACTGTGCCACCGGGGAGGCCCAAGAACAACTTATTATTTTGCTTCATCTGTAAATACCTCACTTAAAATTCAATAGGTGTTTCAACATGCCACACTTACCATTTGTTCTTTGAATTTTCATTATTTGACTGGTATTTAAGTGAAAGGAAAACATTATCCTTCAGTGTGCTATAAATTATTTGTGCAACTAGATATATTTAGCTATTAAATTTTGCATTCTCTCTGCATGCTCTGTTATCTCTGACCATATTCCTCTATTCAAATGAGAGAACATTCCTAATATAGATCTGTAATTTTTAGATGTTTATCACAAGAGTTGGAAATGGACATTATCATTCTCCTGAAACACCAAATGGCATATCTCATTGTGTAAATATTCTTTCCTTTATTTCCATGCACTAAGTTAAAATTGCATGTAGGCCACCTATCAATCATACCCATGTATAAAAGTTTAAGAAAGAATTGATTTTAATTTGTTTAGATCCATTCATGTAATCCATCATCCACAATTATGCCATATCTTTTCTTAAGGTGGTCACAAAATGAGTACATTATGGTTTCTTACACAAAATTCTGCTTGACTTAATGAGTGAGGAACGATTTTATTTGTTGCCAAGACAAATAGATGAAAATAAAAGTCATCATTTCTTCCATTTCTATTTTTTTTTTTTGAGGAGGGAAAGGACAACATATTAAATATTTATATTTGTTTCCGAGACCTTTTAATTAATATGTCATTAACTTCCATGAGAATGACTGCCTTCCTTGTTCGTTTCTGATAAAGCTACTCTATTGAGTTGGAAGGAAGTAGATATCACCATCAATGTGAAGTAATAACCAATTAAAATAGTCTTCATGATTTTGTGAATTGTAAAAATGTAATATGTAATAATCACTGAGTATTTATTGTGTGTCCCTAGAGTTTATAATAGTTTTTAAAATTATTTTTTAATTCAGTCCCCTCCTTTGTGCAGTTTATGGGAGAAACTAACAATCTTCAGTTTTGTTGAGTCAAAAGAACAAATCTTATGTTGCACTCCTAATTTGAAAACCTCTTTGCTTTCCTTTCCCTTCCTGGTAACATCCAAACTCCTAACCTTTTAATAATCTGTATAATCTGATTTCAGACCACATCTCAGCTTTCACCCTGGTAGTCCTCAATACACACTTACTCATTTATTTATTTAGCAGCAGGAGCCCATTGGTCCACAACTTTACAGGAACATTCCGTCTTCCTTCACTTTCTATTCAGTTTCCTCTCTATGTAGATTCCACTTCGCCCTATTGTTTCTACCTGGAAAATAACCCTCACTTTATGTTTCAGTTCAAATTTCATCTTCAACCTACAAGTGACTTAGCAGTGCCCTCTTAAGTATTCCCAAGGCTTGTTTGCTCTCTCTGCTCTCAACTCATTTATATTACATGACCTACTTTTAAAAATCTTTGTTTACATACTATCCTCCAATTCAAGTTTGAGCTCCTTGGAGTGAAAACCTATAGTGTATTTATCTTCTATATCTAGGAGTCTAGTAAATTGACATAGGGAAGGTTGTCAAAAATAAATTTTAAAAAGTAAACGATGCCTGAAGAACATATTAAATATTACAAATAACCTATTGAACAGAAACCAGTTCTAGAACTTATTTTGAGATCCTGATTTATTCTGTACTTTTATTTTTAATTTGAGTTTTTTTAGTCTTTCTGCAGACTCTATACCTAGCTATTCCTTGGTGTTCTCTATTGATAAACATGTCAATAACTTCTATTTGTGTTTGGATAAACTTGTTTTATAGTAATAAACCCAATGATTGCAAGCATGTTCTTTATTAATTGTTAAAATAAGAGAAAGATGAATTTAGCTGTATAAATTTAGCTGATTTTTAAAAATTTTCTAGCATTTCTATTTAAATATAAAGAAAACATGTAATTAGTTATAATTACTAGTGTTAAAATCATTTCAAGTATGTCTAAGATCTATTTCTACTTAATATACTAATAATTAAGTAAATTTTGCTATAATCACTAATGTCCTTGCCTTAGGATAATGTTCTTCACCTTGAGAAATAGATTCTAAAATGGTAAATTATTTTTTCATAAAGAGAGCGTTCTCATAGTCTAGATATATCATGATTCATGGATACCTCCTTGCAGTTTCATGTCTGTCTTAAAGATAGAAACATTCCTTCAGATGTAGACAACTAACTTTGCAAAAATACATGAATGAGTCAATGATAAAACAGAACATAAGCCACTACAGAGGGACAACCCACCTCGGTATGTTAGAAATAGAGTATATTGAAAACACAGGGGAGGGAAGAGCACAAGGGACTCTGGTGATGGTGCACATGTGAATTGGTGGTGTGAATTTTACCAGGACTACACCTGACAGGAGAAAGCATACAATGTACAGAAAGGAAGAATGATGTAAATATATATAAAATGAAATTTTAAAAAAGACTTAAAAATAAAATAAATTATTCCCAGTGGGGCCTCCCTGGTGGCACAGGGGTTAAAGTGTCAGTGCTATCAAGCCATCACCAGTCACTGAAACATGAGTTTGATCCCCAGCCAGGGAGCTAACCGACATGGTGCAGCAGACCTCTCCTGTTTCACCCACTGCTCCCCTCAGCAGTGTATTCCAGTAGATCTGCCCATTCTGCTCCCTACTCTGTCTCTGGTGAATTCCCTCACCCCCAGCACCTGTAGCCTATACTTCAGTTCTTGTATGCATAAATAAATAAAAAGAAATGTTTAAAAGAAAGAAATAGAGTATATTGAAAACATCAGAAATATTGGCATTGCAATATAAAAACGACTCAAGTTAGCTGACCAAAAAATCACTTGTGGCTAAGCAAGTATTTTGATATCAAGTAGCCAAAACTCATGATCTGGTAACTCAAAAATTATCCACTGCCTAACTGTGAATGATACTACTTGTTTCTTAACCTATAAGCATCTAGACACTCTTCGATTAGACTCAAACTAACCAAATAAATGCAGTCTAACTGTACTTCACTATGCTATGGTCTAAATATAACACAAAAACATATTGTTTGTATTAGACAAATCTAAGACTGATTTTGCAATGATCTAAAACCAAAATACCTATTATAAATTTTTGATAAAATAATTCTAGATTGATATTAGGTAGATAGTATTTCTGACATAGACAATCGATAAATGTAATTTATTATTAAAGATACTTAATTTGCACCTGTGATTATATTTAGATAGTCACCTTTATAATAGCCAACATAGTGTTAGTAAAAGTGACTAGGTATATAAACTTTCCATACCAGTCGCCTCAAGATTTTTTTAGTGCACATTCACTCAGATTTCATTTCATACTCAAGGGCATTTTTGTTCTTTAATTTCTCCCCAGAGAGGAAACTTTACTCAAAATCCTGGGAAAAGGAAATTTACTCGAAGGCCTGGGAAGAATCCCTTTACTCAAAGTCCTTATGTCTAAAAATGTACCAATCAATATGTCATGTAATGATTTTAAACTTCTTTTAAATTCATTATATAATTGTCCTTTTCCTCTTTGGTCAAGACCTCTTTGTAATCTCTGTCAAGTTTTATTTTCTAATACATTCAGCAGAATGCAAAGTTAATCACATGTCAATATGCTTTTTAAAAATATATTTCTATGGAAGTTTTTGTGTTAAAGTATATTGTTTTTTATGTTAATTTAATTTATGCTTCATATCTCTTGTTCTTTGCTTTCTCATTTACTTGAAGTCTCAAAAATCTCATGTAGGGTATTCAATTTTCAAGCCAATGCCTTGTAGGAAATCAAATGAGAAATAAAGCTTTCCTTTATTCTCTCACAGTTGGAATTAAGGTTGACTAAATCATAATGGAAAAACACGAGCAATTTCAAATTAGTGAGAATAGTCTATGGTCATTAATAACTTGCTCCCTCTATCCTTCTTTTTATCAAAGTCACTAATTCAAACTCAGGAATAGTTTAGTCATCTACTGACCTGAAACATACAGCACTTGATATGAAATTTTAGAACATTTTTCATCTATATATCTGGTTAGACATTAAAGTTATATTGTAATTTTGGATTGCAAAACTTGCAACAGAACTTTTTAACACAATCCAGGACTGCTGAGATACATTTCAGGTTAGTTACAGGTCTCAAAATAACTGACAGGAAAACAAAAACAAAAGCAATCCTCTACACTCTGTGTTAAGTTACAGTCATGTGAAATCTGGAGTAGTTACCCTTGTCCTTTGGCTACTCATACTGTTGTTTTTTTTTTTTTTTTTTTGAAAAGTGGCTTCATATTTTGTAGATACACTGCAAGAACTGACAGGATATCTGAGACAAATAGCATATATTTCCAGGAAAAAAATCTCATGATCTCATATCAAGAAAAAAATGAACAAGGAGGGAGGAATAATGGGTGGTTCCTAGTGCATGAGAAGACTGGGATGGTAGAATATCTGTCCTTGACTTCCCCCCCTAGTTTCTTCTAGAACCTAAAGGATAAGCAGGCTCTAGCAGCTATACAATCACTATTCTTGCACTATTTTAATTTTATGAAGCCTCTATATTTGGGTAATTCTGTGATGTACAAAAAAGGAGTAAGGAACCCATGTCTTATCTTGCTTAAGTCAGATATTGTTCATGATTACTCAAGTGAGTTCTGGAACCACAATGCTGCATTTGAATTTCACTGTCTTACCCTAGATCTATGATCCCAGGCAGTTTAATTCACTTCTTTGGGACTCAATTTTCTCCTCAGTAAAATGGAGATGATAATTAACCCAAGCCTCACATAGTTGTGAAGCAAATCAATGTGTTAACATATATATCGATTCAGAAAAGGACTACCACTGGGAGTTTGTTCAATAGTGTTAGTTAATATTCATGTTCCTCTTTTCTAAAAGATGCCACCAAGTAGGAAATGGGTTAATAATGTAAATGGAAGAGTTGAATTTCCCTAGAGAGAGTGGATACAGGTGTGAAGAATGGTGTATTTACGTATAGGTCATATCCTGAAAACCTTGTATCAGTTCAAGGCCACATCAGAGACTTGTATTGTGTTGGGTGATTCATTGACCCTTGGTTGCATTTAGATGGAGAATTCAACTGTGAAGAATGAGAGACAAAGAGAGAGAGAGAAAGGGACCTGCAGCAAGAGCTATTGCAATTTGTCTGTATGTCTGCCTGTCTCTCTGTCTCTGTTCTCTGTCTCTATCTATGGTTCTCATACACAGACATGTGCACCCCTGAAACAGCCACATGCAAGGGGTTTTGAGTGTCAGAGTGTTGGAGAGGGACACTGAATGACTCATATGGGTTATTCATTTTGTAAATTGTGAGCTTTTATGGCTGCACTTTCTTTTTACCCCCTGCTGCTGCCAGTGCTTAATTTGCTTGTTTTATTAATAGTGGCAGTATGGAGTAGGCAGAGAGAGAGATCTATCTAGGAATTGAAATGTTACATTAATTGATTTGCTTGAGCCTGTTTGCCTTCTCAGTGGTGAATTGAACAAGTGTCCAATGAGCAAGCAGACATTAACCCTGGGTGAGGTGGCTGCTAATTTTCCATGGGCTGTGCTCTCTTTTCTTTGCATTTGCATTTCCTAACTTATTAAAATAGAAGGAATACACCATACTGTTGGGAAAATAGGACAAGAATTAGCACAAAGCATCTCTAAGGAAGAATGAACACCTTCAGAATTATCTGAAAATAACCTGCTGCCAGGCAGTAGCACTGTAGATATCTTGTGAGAGCTCTGTCTTTGTTTGATGCTTCATTCCTTATACTTGATAATTTCCTCTTTAAAGCAGATATCCACAAACATTAACCTCACTGATTAGGCAGGAATTGCTGAGGTTGATAATCAGAAGCAATGCAGTTTGAAGAAAGAACATGGGCTGAGGCAGACCTAGTCTCTCCCTGACACCAAATTCCAACATTGTCAGCATAGGTCAAGTGCTGGTTCCAGGAAGTTCAATTTCTTCATGTACATAACGGCTACATTTCCATGTTATGTACACTTCAGCTGCAGTCATGGTGAAATCACATCCTACATGGGAAAACCCTGTGTCATACCTGAAATATATTTGTCCCTATATATTTGGATTTTCCATTTTCTGAGAGAGAATATGAATGAAATGGGTCACAGAATGGCAGGATTCCCCTTCTAACCCTGAGATCTACCTTGGCTGGGGATGTCTTACAGGGCAGTGATGCTCTTTATACTTTCTGCAGGTCACATCATTTTCCCAGTCAAAAGTCACCTGCCTCTTATCTTTGTTGAGGAGTCTGCAGAGATTAGTGTCCTGCTAAGGTGCACACTCTCCAGTAAACTCTGAAGACTTGCCTTTTGAAACCACTAGAGCTTTTTACAAAGTGTGTGCCTATTTGATCTTTTTTTTTTTTTTTGGTCTGTTATATTTTGTTAACAGAAAAATATTCATTTCTGGATCTCACTTCCTATACATTTTTATGATGGGTGTTAGAAAGACCATTAAAAGAGTCTCCCATTTACTTTCATATAAAAATAATCAGACAGTGACATTAATGAAAAGGTCAACAAGGAAACTAAATTGCTTAAGAGACAGAAAAAATCCTTACATAAAAATAAATAACTCAGTTACATAAAACCCCTCACTGGAGAGGACTGATTGAGGCTAGTCCCTTTTTTTCTTTGTAGAAAAGATAAAAATTGTAAATTTGTGTGGTAGTTTTAGGTGACATTTTCTTCACACTGGAGACTGCTTACAGGCCTTTAGAAGTAGTGCTTCTGATATGACATGAACAAATAGAAGTTCATTTTCTGTAACTAAATGTCTTAGAAAGCCAGGTTATTTTCCAGGAAGGTAGTTTGTGTGTTTATGCTATTTATTGTACGTGTAGAGACAAACACCTCTCAATCAAGGAACAAAAGTGTGGAAGTTGTTTAGCAGTGAACTAAGTTCTTGCAGAAACAAAGTTTCTTTCTTTAAGGAATCCAGAAAAATACATGAAATGTTTAAAATACTAGCTGTTCATATAGGACACTATATGTTTCTATACATAAAGTTTTCCAAATAACCTTTGAGGTTTCTAATAATTTAAAGAGGGGACTGAGGAATAAAGCATGCATATTTGTTAGGGCATGAATTCTGAAAATGTTGAAAATGATCTGTGTCTAGAATGATATATACATAGATGTAAAGATAAAATTACACTTAAAGTATTATTTTTAATATTTTATATAGACAAATGTACACAATTGTATATTGTTTTTTTGTTTGTTTTTTTTTTAGTTATTGCATACAAGAACTGGGGTGTAGGCCAGAAGTGTGGGAAGTGAGAGGATTCATCAGAGACAGATTGGGGGGCAGAACAGGCAGATCCACTGAAATGCACTGCTAAGGGTAGCAGTGTGTGAGGCAGGAGAGGTCTGCTGTGCCATGTGGGTTAGCTCCCTGGCCAGGATAGAACTCAGGCCTTAGCAGTGATAGTGATGAGACTTAACCATTAGGCCACCAGAGAGGCCCGATTGCATATTGTGTTAACAATGAACAACAGGTGATTTTCATGAGTGAAGTTTAATTTGTGTTTCCATTGCCTTATAGAGTCCTGCTCAATTTTGATAATATGTGGCATGGAAAAGAAAATAAAGAAGACAAATACTTATGAGGCAGCAAATAACAGCAGAGAGAGCAGTGGATTTCAAGATTGCCAAAACTGGATTTTAATTTAATTAAGCTGGCAATTTAGAATCTGAGTAACCTTGAAGGAAATATTGAACATCTGTGTTCCTGATTCCCTCAATAATAAGATGGAATTAATCAACCAGCCTAATGTGGTTGTTGAAAGAGCAATAAAATGTTAATACTGTCAAGTACTATGTCACATAGATAGGCTTCTCAAAGTAAATACATATTTTTAAGAAGGTATATAAAGGAAGCATGACATTTCCATTTGTACTTATGGAGGAGTTTGAAATCAAAGGTTAATTCTACAAAATAGGGCTATTACCTTGCCAAGATCCTCCTAGGACTCCTTGAAGTCAGAATTGAGAATGAGCATACCCAGAGTTTCACCATGTAAATGTCCATTATATACCCCAGGATTTTTTGGATATATCTCATTAAGTTCTGTTATGTTCTACGGTGGCTCTTTATTTTCTAAAACAAGTGGTTCCCTCCATCTTCAGTAGGTCGTCTCTTTGAATCATATGTTTTTTTTTTTAATTTTAAAGATTTATTTTTATTAATTTGTGCATATGAGAACTGTGGTATAGGCCAGAGGTGCAGGGGGAGAGACAGGATATGGAGCAGAAGGGGCAGATCTACTGAAGTACACAGTTGAGGGGAGCAGTGGGCAAGACAAGAGAGGTCTGCTGTGCCATGTGGGTCAGCTCCCTGGCCTGGGATGGAACTCATGCTGCAGTGGCTGGCAATAGCTTGATAGCACTGAGACTTTAACCCCTGTACGACCAGGGACTCCCTGAATTACATCTTGATGCTAGAGGTCACCATTGGGTGTTCTATACTAGCCTCCCCCCTTCCTTTCTCACTTTCTTACTCTTGCCCCCCCCACCCTTTCCAATAATTTTTGGGGAAAGGTAATAGAAAACCTTATAAACCACCCCTGCAGAGGTTACATTTATCATTCTTTTATCAATTTATGGGTAAAAACCACACACAAACAAACACCTCTACACCTCTTCAAAATTGATTATTCCACATCCACCTGTATTTACTTTTACTTCTTTTTAAAATGGAATTTTTGCAAAAGAACTTGATAACATATTCCTAAGGTTAAAAAAAAGTCATCTAAAATCTTACGTAACCTTAAAGAAGTCATCATTCACTTAATTTTCTGGTAAAAGGTACTACAGTAAAATGTTCACTTTGTTCACTTAGACTGTTGATTTGCAAAACAAACAAACAAACAAAAAAGATTATTACTGAAAACAATAATTTAAAAAGGTATAGCCTTTGTTTTCTAAATATATAGTCTAAACAACCTGCCAATTACATTATCTCATTTCCTGGTCATCTTATTTATTTATTTTTTTACAAATTTTATATGTCAACAGATGAGACAGATATATTAAAATTTTTGCCCCTGAAAAGTTGGAAAATAAACTTGTAAGAAAAATAATAAATCTGTGACTCTTACGCACATCACTGGTGTTTCTTTTCAGTCAGAAAACAAAATATTAGCTCAAAGAAACTGGGATAACTGGTTAACTATAAAAAAAAAAAGAAATTATTCATATTATGTGACAATAGCAATCCTATCTGAAAGAGGGGCCTGAATACATAAATGAAATCATCAAAGGGTTAGAGAATATTAAGGTGGATGATTATGTAAGACTGGGAGAGGAGGACAAGAAAGGGAATTCTTTTGCATACAGAATCCACTGGTGAGTGCATGGAGCATTCTTTTCACATTGTAAGCAGTTTTCTGAGTACTTTCTCCCTCACTGAAAAAAAGTTTCTTTGAACTTTTTATCTTGAGGAAAAACTTCATTATTAAATTTTCCAATGTTTGTTAGAAAGTCAATATTGGTAATAGAAAAATATAAAATTTTTTTCTTGTATGTTATAAAATCATAACTTGTAAGGAAGAAAAATACATAGATACTATACGTAGAATATACAGTGATACTGTGACAGAAAAAGTTATTTTATTGCATAAAAAAATAAACCCACAGACCAATCAAACTTAAAATGTCCTATTCTTTCATTTTAAAAGATTAAAAGATGTGAACAGGAAATTGAGGAAGAAGAAGTATAAAGTTGCCAGTATATAAAAGATGCTCCAATTCACGTAAATAAAAGGCATGAAAATTACACTAAAATGAATTATGTTATTTTCCTTGTCAGTACATACTTTAAAGACTATTGAACTCTAATGTTGCTGGAGAATGGGTATATTTTTCTAGAAGACAGTTTAGAAATAGTTTTCAAAAATCTTAAAACATGCATATTATTTAATAAGAAATATAGTTTTCAAAAATCTTCAAACATACATTATTTAATAAGAAGTATATATTTGTATCATTGACCATTCATTTTACCTTGTGTGTAGAAAAAACTCTACACATAGGAAAATATTCTGTATGAGGTGACTGTTTATTCCTTAAATAAAATACTACGTACCCATTCAAAATTGGCAAAGTTTGTGGCACATAGTTTAGGTATTCTTCATTATAGTAATAACTTTTGTATCTGGTAGTTTGCACTGTACTATAAAAAATTATGCAGGCTGTCTGTACAAGTTTAACTTTTTTTTTTCCTGAATGGAGAAATACCTTCCCCAAATTAAACTAAATTTGTTGATTATGAATGAACTGAATTGTAAAATCAACACCACCTGTGCTTCTTTATAGGTGTGAATTGGAGTTGCTTCCTCAGCAATGCACACTTGGTATATTAGAGGAATGAATGATATTTCTTTTTCTTTTTTTTTTTAATTTTGGAAGAAAATGTTTTGTCATAAAAGTGCGTCTCTCTTGGTCACAAATTTTCCTTGCTCTAGACACAATAAAATCATTTGTAACATTCCCCAACTTAAACTTGCTTCACAAAACCGAATTTGGACTTTTGGAAAGCAGCTGGATAAGCAGTCTCGTGTTATCATGTGATGATGCTGCCTGGCATGCAACAAATATATTGTGAGAGCCTTAATAGTATACGAAAGTATATGTTGATTATTTGAAATTCTATCAGATTGTGCCTTTATAATTGTGTAATATATGCAGTATGGAAAAAAAAATGGCTGTAAAGACAATATAATTTAATCAAAAACAATCACTGCTACCCTTGGGGGGAGAAAAGTAACTTTGACTCTTAATCACGATATTGTGCACTTCAATAGGCCAATATGGGACCATTATAAAATAAAAAAGAGAAGATTCAAGGAAAGCTAGGGGTTTATAATTATTTTTAGCAGTTTGGTAACAGGTTTGTTTAACTTTGGAGTATTTTATTTCTTGATTTAATTTTGACTTTTTAAGTTTTAACCAAACCTAACTATCATATTGCTTCTGTTCCAACCTTTGTTTTGACTTTTAAGAGCTACCCCTATTAAGAGGTTTCTACTGAAATAGGCTTCTGTGACTATATAAATTAATCATGTAAGAACTGACAGTTTGATTTTGTCAAAGAAGCTATATTGTTAAGGCAATAAAGCAAAAGTTGCAAAGTGATAACTTATAAAAATGTATTCCTATGTAAATAGCAGAAATTCCAATGTAAATAGCTGTAGCCCCAGACAAATATCTCAAAATATACTCAATGCCTTTTGCTTCTTTGCTACTTCCCTTCTTTGCTGTCTTCATCCCTCTTTCCCTCCTTCTCTCCCTACCTGTGTTAACCTGTCCCTTCATTCATGTAAACTTTAAAGTAATTTTCTTTAGATATTTTTTCTTTGAAAATTAAAACACACACATGAACACATAAAAGTGGATCCCGTGGTTGATAGCTTTCCTGCATCCTTGACCCAGATAAAAAAATTATATTTGCCTTTCAATGTAATGCCAATGAGAGATGATAATAAAATAAGGACAAAGCAGACAAATCCACCTGGCTTGCATTCTATGGAGGGAAGTGAGAAAGAACATTCTCTAAATTGCCAGAACTAATTGAGTAAATGGTTATTTGTAAGAATGACATATAAGCAGGCTTGGCTGGTGTTGTAGTGCTTAGAATTCCACCTGCCAAAGAAAGTGGAGAAAATGCACAATAGAAGGAAATCTCTTTTTCATTTCTTTATTAGTGTCACATACACTGGTGCCAATAAAGCTGTCAGGCAGATGTTTCGACTTAAATACCCCTGGCAGTAACTTTATTGAAAATCAACACAAATCATGGTCAACTATCAGTTCTTACTCCCCAAAGAAACAATTAAGTCAAAGTGACAGCTCAGAAGGCCTCATGAGGCGAAAAGTAAAGCTCAAGGTCTGTGGTGGAAGGTGTTCAGTGTCACAGTTGTCAAGCTGCAATCAGGTCAATGGTCCTTTCTTTATTTGATTTTACTTGTACATCAGCCCCACTCATTTCTAGAAAGAAAAAAAAAAAAAAAGGACTAATAGAGCTATCAGGTGAGCACTGTGCATAAAATCAATCCCATTAGCCTGAAGGGAAAGCAAAACTCTTATGTCTGAGTGGTGTTAATTTCTGTTTGTCTTTGGTTTTACTTTTTGTTGTTGTTGTTGTTGTTGTTCTGATAAGCATATTTATCTTAAAACTACCTCTATGAATTCCTTAATAAATATTTTAATGCATACAAGGGTTAATATTGCAAAAAGGCTGATTATTAATTTAAATATTCCATGGCATTTAGTCCTGTTCAAGTTGCTTTTACATTCATCACCCCCTTTCACTCCTTCAACAATGCAGAAAAATACTGCCATGGAAGATATTTTATTTTACAATACCCAGACCTAAAAGAGTTGGGTCCTTTGCCCTCTGGGGAAAGAATTCAACAGAGAGTGCTATTTGTAGCAAGCAAGCTTTATTAGAGAGACTCATGCATGAGGGAGCCAGTGTGGAAAGGAGATTATAGCTTGGCTCCCCAAAAGGAATTATAAAGAGATATTTTAAAGGTAGGTCCTCCAGGCAGGGAGTGGGCAGCAGCATCTCAGCATCATAGCTTTTCTAGTTTGGGCTACCCCCACCCCAGATGGGTTACTTTCCAACTGTACATGTGGGCTCTCAGCTTTCTCCCTCCAGGAATTGTGAGGTAATCATTAGTCAGGATCTGATGTTTTTTATCTATTGTGGTACCTCATGGTCAGTGTAGAAGGTCAAACTGTTTGGGAAGAGCTGCCAGTCTGATTCAGTCCACTTGTTCAAACAGGAAGGAGGCAACTCATCCTCCCGGCTTATAATTTATTTTAGGCTGTCTCAATATGTATGTAACAATGAAAAATCTCAGTTTTAAAGTCAGTGACTCGATGATGAGGATAGAGTGTGTGTGTGTGTGTGTGTGTGTGTGTGTGTGTGTGTGATTGTAAAGTACAGAGGAGCAGTAAAGTATAGAGGAATAGAGATGATATTTTCTGAATCTGTATCCTCAGTCTGTTATCTATTCTAGACAGCTTTGTGGTTTAGGTCACTGCCTTTATCTATTTAGTATTTTAATTTAGGAAAAATAGCTAATCTTCATATCACAGTTAGTTGAATAGCCAGTAATATGAGTTTTACTATGATGAAAGATAGTAATTTAAGTTTAAAATTAGATATGTCCGAAGTGCAGGTGTTTAATTAATTCATTTCTTCCTTCCTTCATATCATCCACCAACTAGAGAGCTATCCACAAGCTTCACCTTGAGCACTTGGTTTCACTCTTAATGCTGACAATTATCATTGAGTAACCTTATGCAAGTGATTAAGTTCCTTGTTATAACCTTATTTATATGTAAAAATGGTTGCAAAGTCCCCTACAACATTCAGTTGTTGGGGGGATTAAAATGGTATGCTATTTCTTCAGAGCTGCTGCTATCTGCCAGGTAGAGGTTTAAGACTCCAGATACATTAGTGAGGAAAATAAGTAAGGTCCTGCTTTTGCGGGATCCCCTACATTCTAGAGAAATATGACAATAATGTAAAAGAACAAATGTTGAATCTCATTATTCATAGTATTTATGTTTTTGTAAAATCTCCAGGAACACTGAATTAGCACACACAAAACCATTGCTCTTGGGGAAAACACAGGGTAGGTTCCTCTGAGCCTCTGATCAGTCATTTTTTCATCAACTAATCAATACATAGCCTTGTTTTATGTGTGTTTATGCTTAAAGATACATTATTTAATATATGTTGTGGATTCATTGACATTGAGCTCACCGCCAACAGCACTGTAACTCCTGCCTCCAACAAAGCTCATCCAACACACATTTTCTCTGTGAGGCACATCACATCTTTCTTGTATTTAGGAACACTCAACAGCATTTCAGCATGACTCTTGAGGCCATTTTAAACAAACAAAAAAAATCACCAACAAAGAGCACAAAAATGCAAAAAACATGGCATAAAATAGACTGCAAAAATGATACTTGTTTATAGTATGAGAGCTGAAACATGAAGGCAAAGTGTTCAACCTCAGATGAGAACCTTCCCTCTGGGTGACACAATTTTTTGCAACTATACATGCCTGTGGATGACCCTGAAAATGATGCAAGTATTGGTTTTGAGGTTATACATATTTTTAATGTAGACACATTTGCAAATATAGACTTTTTTTAAATGGGGAAAGTGTGTGTGTGTGTGTGTGTGTGTGTGTGTGTGTGTGTGTGTGTGTGAATGTGTCTAAAACATACCAACATGCCAGGTAGTAAAAGGTATTACGTAGAAAATTAAATCTAGGTAAAGGGGCTAAGGAACACTGCTGCTGCTGCTGCTGGTGAGTGTGTTAATTATCTAATGTAGTCAGCAGAGACCTCTATGACAAGCTGGAGTTTGAACAAAGGTCTTAAGAAAGTTGGGGAGGATGTCACATGTATATTTATGAGAATTATCTTTTTTTAAAAAAAAAGATTTATTTATGCATACAAGCTGGGATGTAGACCAGAGGTGTGGGGTGGTGTGAGGATTCACCAGAGACAGAGTAGGGAGCAGATAGGTAGATCAACTGGAATATACTGCTGAGAGGAGCAGTGGGCGAGACAGGAGAGGTCTGCTGCGCCATGTGGGAATCTCCCTGGCTGGGTATTGAACTTGTGCTGCAGTGGCTCTGGATAGCTTCACAGTGCTGTGCTTAACCTATTGTGCCACCAGGGAAGCCCCCTGTGAGAATTATCTTTCAGGTAAAGACCCACAGTGCAAATGACTTAAGGTAGTATTGCCATTGGATTTCTTGCAGTTGGCATTCTTGTATCCACATCTGTAAAACCTAAATGGAAAGGAAGAGTTGTGCATTTAAAAAAACATCGGCTTCTGTTTTAAAGACCCTGGAGTGCAATTTTGTGTTCTATAATTATAAAGGCAAAACCTAGCAAACATCATAAAACGCCAGATGAGTTGTTGATTCTGACCAGGATCCACCCCATAAAGCTGAGGTGCATTTTATGGACTGCTAACAATCAAGTATTGTGATTGTGATTATGTCATAAACATTCTCACCTTAACTAATGCAACAGTTCTTGGATCTATTTGTTTGTTCAGGTGATTCACCTATCTACTCTTCATAGTTTCATTGGGTGTCCCATCAGGTGCCTTTTTGTGAGTTAATATTTCAGTTGTTCTAAAAAGACATTTGTATGTCATCCTTTGAAAAGAACTTCATGCTTTCAAACACTTGCTTTATGTCATTTGGTCTCTGTTGTATGTAATTTTCAACATATTTGCCACCAATGTGGTGTGCCTTCCACAATTATTACGTCCATCCATCTGCTTGTCCATATGCCAAAAACCAGGATAAATGGCTCTGAATCCTTTCTACTTAGGCAATAGTTGAACTACTTGGAATGAAACAATCTACCTATCTATATGATGTGTTGGTGAATGAGACGTACAACTTGGTTGTCAAAGTTATGCGTTTTAAAATGTGTTTGCCGGGCCTCCCTGGGGGCGCAGCGGTTAAGCGCTGTGCTGTGGAGCTGTCGCAGCAACACGAGTTTGACACCCGGCCAGGGAGATTACCACATGGCGCAGCAGACCTCTCCTAACTCGCCCGCTGCTCCCCTCAGCAGTGTACTTCAATCTATCTGCCTGTTTTGCTCCCCGCTCTGTCTCTGGTGAACCTTCTCGCCGCCCCACACCTCTGGCCTGTAACCCAGCTTGTATGCATAAATAAATAAATCTTTAAAAATAAATAAATAAATAAAATGTGTTTGCCTATGGTATAAACATATGACCCTGCTTTTCCCCAGCGGTACCATCTTAGTCTGGGAAGCTAATAAAATTAATACAATGTGATTCTGAGTGATTCACCTCTCACCCTGTTTGACCCAACCATGCCTTTCAGTATAGAGCACAATTTACCTTTCCTGGAATATAAGTTTATTGTTATTAGCTGTACTTACATAAATAAGAAACTGTTGCTTTACTCTGTTTTGATATTAAAATAATCATCACTTAATTATGGAGTTAATTTTATCTACCCTCTCTACCTTCAAGAGTTTTGTAAAAATGTGAGCGTATGAAGTACCAATGACAAAGGTTTCTTTGAATATGCATAAACTATAATGCTGAGTATATTGATAGCAATATATACACTCATACGTATGTTTTAAATATATATGATATACATATATAAAAAAATTTAATCATCTCCTTCTCCAAAGTGAGATTGATATCTTTAGTTTGCTTCAATTCATCATCTCGTTTTCTTAAAAACTCTTTTTATATATTCATCAAAATTAGGGCTTTTATTCTAGAATCAGATGGAAACGAAATAAAGTCTCTGGCTTTCTCATTTGCATAATTGCAAAATTTTGATTTATGTGTTAACCTGGCACTAATTCCCATCTATTTCTTGGCAGCATCTTTACTGTTAGCAGCGAGCTTATTTTTTCAGTACATTAGCTCTCTATTACTAAATTTCAGTTTGAATTCTTTGTAGGATTTTTTTCCTGCCCTCTGACACATTCTCTCTTTCTCTATCAAATAGGCTTCTGTTTGAGTAGTTTATTAGTGGCCTTCTGTGAAATAAAGACGCTTCTGTCTGGTCTGTGGTTTCCCCACTGCCCTTGCTTTCAGAGGCAAACCCTGACTGCTTCTTTTACCCAAGATTCTGCAGTTTTTAGAGATCACACTTAGAGATCACCGCAGTCCAACTACTTTCTCTAAATATAAATGCTTAGGTGGGAGTCGGACCTCTTTCCTGCTTATGTCTCCCCTCTCACTCCCATTCTTATCTTCTTTTTAAGAAAGCAGTTGAAATTGGACTTGAAAGGACAATTTCTGTTCTGTAACTGAGGCACCATCTGTACCAATCGTGTGCATTCCAGCTACTCTTAAGTGAAAATTTAGTTTAGTTTTCAATATCTGCACAAATGTGGCAAAATACTAGGTAATTCTCAGGCATTAAAATCTCAAGGTGTGCCCACTTAGCAAATGTTTTCTACGATGCCCTCATTGACTGAAATAGAGCTCTCGTGCTGCTCAATTGAGAGATGAGATAATGTGACCTGTGTGAGATAAGCATTGAATTGTGGGAATTTGAGCATGCAAAGACCAATGGGAACATCAGACAGACATGGCCCCAGTGGACAGCAGGAAGAGAGTATGTGATGACTGCCAGACTCTTCCAGTGAGAATTTAAGTCCCCACGTCTGGATAAAAATGACCCCAGAGCACTCTGCTGGGAATTCTGCTGGGCACTCACCAAAGCTACATGTTAATAGCTCTATGTTGTATCTGCCACACCTAGAGGCCCAAAGTTCAATGAGGACTTGGTGTCCCAGAATATGAGAGGTTCTCTTTATTTGAAGAAGAGATGAAGACTGTTCCAAAAATGTTTTAAGCATATTTCATTTTTAAAGAAAGTTCTAACAAGTTGCCCGACCTACAGACTTCTTGTGGATAAAGTATGCGTATTATGTACACTTGCATTTCCAATAATGATTCTTAGTTCACAGGCCTCCCAAGAGTATCACATAGTACTGTACTCATAATGAAAGAAAATGTGTATCAAATGACGACATGGATGAAAGAAGAATGCCAAAAAGTGGTATTAGCCAAACATATAGCTAATTATTGTACTTTTGATGAAAAATTTTTCTTTGCTATTATCCTATTTGTCGCGCGCGGCTCCCCGACCAGCAGGAAGAAAGACGCGACACAGAGGTGATCTTCAAAAAGGTCTCTCTCTCTCCTTCTTTATTGGTCTCTTAATATACAATTGTTCCACCAATCATCTTACTGCAGGATTTACATACCCCAATCATGTTAAAGGTCAAACTGGGCCCGACCAATGGTCTTAGTGATCACGCGCGCACGAGCTCTAAAACCGCTGTACACGTGAACATCACGGGCTGTGGCTATCCTGTTTACTCACTCTCAAAGTTCCACTTCCTCTTTCCTCCAGCGCCATCTTGTAATGGCGGACCTACCGTTCCTCCGGCGCCATCTTGTAATGGCGGACCTACCGCGCCCCACATCTCCCCCTGTTTTATTTAGTAAAAGAACGACCATGCCTGGCTTAGGTTGTCAGATACCGAGTGTCACCTTACCCGTCATCGGGGAACAATCAAGAGAACTCTGGTCTCAGGCCCCTGTCTTAGGTTGGTGGCCCTCCTACCCGAACTTACCCGTCATTGACTACTGGTCGTTGAGAGATAACCAGAAATGGGGAGATGTTCCAGCCTCAAGGGCGAGGAATGCCTGATGAAAGGCTATTTGTTGGCGACGGAGGCCTTGTATGGAGGAATGTATCCATCGTATAGCGATGGGGAGGCCGATGAGGAGAAGACCGGCTAGGGCAGCGAGCCCTGCCCATTGGCGGAGAGTGGAAAAAGATGAGTGGAAAAAGGACAGCCAGTCCCCTACTGTGGCAATGGCCACTCTGGTATTGTTAACAATAAGTATTTCGGCCCGGAGTGCACGCGTAAGGTTGGCGAATTTGAAAGACCAAGAGCCATTAAGGTACATCCCCAACTGCCGGGAGAGATCGGCAGCTCTAGAAAGATTATGATATGGAATGGGCGTTACACAGAGTCCTTTAAACCCAGCAATACAACCCACACCGGACAGTTGTTCCAAAATGTCAATTTGCTCTTGAAGCAAGTCCACTCTTTGGTTGACTATCATGATACCAGCATGTAAATGTCCATTAATGTCATTGTTAATTTCCAATGCTGTAGCAACTGAAGCAGAAAGGTTATTAAGTGCGTGTGCCGTGTTGACTGTGGTGGTGAGGGCTACAGCAGCAACGGTGGCAGCGGTGGCAGCAATAGCAACGGCGGCGACAACGGCGGCAGTGATCCCAAAATCGCGCTTATCACGGAGAAGCATGGTTAACTCGGCTTGGTCTACAGTAGCCGGGGCCGGAACGTAGGTGGGGATGCGTGTGACAACAGCAGAGTCCGCCTGTCTTGTGTCCCAGCAGGTGGCAATAAGGCACCGTGAACTCGAACAATTTAAGTGAGTCGAGTCATTTCCTGTAGAAACATTGAACAGAAGAAAAAAGAAAGGGGAAGCGACACATACAGGTGCAGGACTGAAGGTGCGATTTTTGTATGACGTAGTAGATATGTTAACTCTACTTTCAAATGGAGTAAGGGTATCATTCCAGGTCCAGGCTGAGAGCGCGTGATTGCTTCCATTAAGGAAATGAAAAGCCTGAATTCCGGTGCAAGCATGCACTGAGTTGCATAGTAACCATTCATCGAAGGGATTCGCCTGAGCCACTGTACCCCTTGGATTCTGATAAGAAAAATTATAGTAGTAGTGGGAACTGTGGTTTTGAAATAGGGTAGCATTTACCACAGATAAGAACTTTGGAGAAAATGAGAACCCCAGGGCAACCCAGACCCCAGAGAGCACATTATGACATCCAGACCAAGCCGCAGGCCATGGAGCCCGAGGCGACAAACAGCCTGGCGCTTTACGATTTTCTGTGGGCACAGTGATGTTGAGTTCCTGTTTGCTAAGCTTTCGGGGGGATAACCCACTTATGGTGGTCACATTGCCGTGGTTACACTGTGTCTGTAGTATAGATCGGGGAGTGGTTATGTTTGTGGGTCTTGCGCACGCAAACGACCCTAGGGTCTGTCTTCCCAGCCGGATGCAAGCAGTAGGAAGCTCGTGATTGGTTGTAAGACAAAGACTACCAGCCAAGTCATAAGATCCTATGCTTAGGGCAGCAGTATGCCCGTCTAATGGCACCCAAGGAAGACCTATGGCTTTGTTAGTAGTGAAGAATGGTGGAAGAATATCTGAGTCATTAGTGAGCGGCATCGGTGTCGGCCATGCCTTCACCAAGGTCCAGAGTTGTCGGTGATTTTTCATCAGTGGAGTTTCCATGGTCCTGGCAAGCACGCACCATCCTAGCAGGCACCCAAACAGGAACTTCAGCATCCTGTGGAAAAACACAAACCGAACC